>VUQG01027705.1:0-17900 GCA_015106755.1 Etia nguti | reverse complement strand
GGGGGGGGGGGAGGGGGGGGGGGCGTGGGGGGGGGGGGGGGGGGGGGTGGGGGGGGGGGGGGGGGGGACTGCACAGGAATTCTGTCTCTGCTCAGCCTCAGAGCCAAAGAACCCCAGGAAACCCAGAAGCGACAGCTAAGTTGGATATCATGTTTGATGAGAGAAAGCATCTTTCTGGATGCGACACAAACCGAAGCAGGGAGGAAACTCTAGCACGTCTCATGTGGTTTCTTTGCAAATTTTTAGGTAGTCAGACAGTAAGACACCTCTCCAGCACCACAGAAGTCACATGTCACATTTTTAAAAAATGTTTTCTATCACATGCATGACTTAAAATCACTTATCACATTACTCTAAGTTAGAATAAATAAATAAATAAATGTGCATGTCAAATTTTACCAGTTTACCCAATGCAATTTATAAATTTTTAATGAGCACTAATATCAATATTAGTAACTTACCACATAATCACTATTAAGCCTGTTAGAGGTACCTTACTGTATTTATGTATTTGTGTATTTCTTGAATACTATGCGTTCAAGAAAAAGTTTACATACAGTAGTTAATTTCCATTAGTTAATTACTGAAAAGTTACTAATCTGAACTGCTGAGCAAGTCACAACAAATTTTTGATAAATGTAAAAATGGCACGTTGTATTCAGTTACTAATACCTAAACCTAAAGGACTTGTTTATCTTGAGCTTGTCCATTTGTTTTATGGGATTTACACACTGATTATAATTCAGGAACGCATTCATATTTATCCTGCTTAATTTGTTACTGAAAGCTCCCCAGCGGCACATTCTTCCTTCACTTCCTCTGCTATTATTACAGCTTGGATTGGGCATCTAAATAACTCAACACCTTTGCGGGCTGCTCGTCATATCTGCTGGTGATTGCCCCTCTTAAACTGCCGGCATTAGTGTCTCCGTGGGAGTCTGCGCGACTAGGCCTCGTGTGAATTCTCAGCACTATTGTGGAAGTGTCGTGTCCACGTTGGATAAATCAGACATATAACGTAGGTGAATTATCCAGCTCACAGGAATTGGACTCCATACTTCATTCGCAGGAATTCAGCAACGACAGCTGTCTCCCCATGGAGGAATAAACATGGAGTCCTCACTCACCAAGTCTCTCTCCGCTCACACTTTAACATATAGAAACGTGAGGTTCAAGGTGTGTGTCTATAGAAGTACAGGCGTTTGGTCTAAATGGGGTCCAGGAAGTTAAATTGGCAATTTTGGAAGTAAACACTATTTTATCATTTTACTTTTGGTTTATTTTGGGTTCATTCACCTTAACACAGGGAAGAGACGCCTACTGTGAGAAATGGTGGTCAGAATCATCAAGAAGCAATGAGGAAATATTTAATGCTTGGGGCCTATCAAAATAAAATTAGATAAGGACTGCTGCTCTCAGCCTCTCAAGTCTTTGGTTACACAAAGATTTTGGTCCATGTTGACATGATAGCATCATACAGTTGCTGGATTTTTGTTGCCTGCACATCCATGATGCAAATCCTCCTGTTCCACCCCCTCTTGCTGGGAAATCTGTGGCGTAGATCCTTTCACAGAAGAGAGCAAGTGTCAGTGGCAATCGGTACAGTACTGATTAAATTAGAAGAAGGATGAATAGCATAAAATTGACAAAGTGATGTGGAGGAGTGGCCTAAGAGGTGGCAGCAAGCTAAGCCACCTTAAAAAAAACCCCTATATCAGATACAAAGAAAGTACCGTATTTTTTGGACTATAAGGCGCACTTAAAATCCTTTAATTTTCTCAAAAATCCACAGTGTGCCTTATAATCCGGTGCACCTTATTTTTGAATTCTGGTTGTGCTTACTGACCTCAGACTGATTTTATGTGATACATGGTGCTCAGAAATCTGTCAAAATGTGTTAGTACAACTTTGGTAAGATACGAAGCTGCACCACTTAATGGATTGTCGGAGCATTACGGCTACCATATAGTCAGGAGCCTCGGGGAGTAATACGTACTGTGCTTCAACATAATATTACCGTATTGTGTGTGTGTATAAGGACCCCAAAATGGCACCTGTTAAGAGACATGCTTACGAAGCGGATTTCAAACTCAAGGCTATCAGTCACGCAGTAGAACATGGGAATAGAGCAGCTACGAAGATTAAGAATTTGATAGATTTGTGGAAGAGGAATGAACTGAAAAAGTGAGTGTATTGTTCTGTATTTTATGTGTTACAACTGAATAATGTTGAGAGTTATTGTGAATGAGTTGAATAAAGTTTGACTTATCTATTTTGTTTTGCTTAATGCGCCTTATGTATGAAAACAAACCCGTTCATCCACAGTGCACCTTATGGTCCGAAAAATACGGTAGTCCTCTGGCATGGAATTACTAATCTGGATATCTGGTTGAGCTTGATTTGGTGGCTTTTAGCACTGTTGAAAGGTTGTATTCTTTGTATTGAATTGTAAGTTAAGTCTAGTTTAGGCTGAAAGTGCAGTCAGAATTTTCTAGGATATTTATTGTGTGCTGTTGCTTTAATCCAACAGACTTCAGTGAAATCCTGCGAAACAACTATGACTTTTTACTCACAGTTGGTCTTAGAGCATTACTAACATGTGATGAAAGTCCTGACAAAACCAGTCCTGACACATCCATCGCCAGCCATGACTGTGTGGTTATTGGTTTTGTAATATAATCAAAGGAATGTAGAGAAGATGAGAAAACACTTGAAGTAAAATGTACTGTATAAATAATTCCACAAAACTGTTGTGGTGAGAGCCATGTGGGTGGGGGCACAGAGTAGTATATTTAATAAAAATCTACTGATTTAGAATTGTTCTAAGACATGGCCCAGACCCATTGTGTCTGGATTTAAAGTGGGGAATATCCACTGATTTGGACATGTGCTTTGGATTACTTAGTAGTTATACACTTTGTACTGTAAACAGAGGTTGGACCTTGAAGTGGGTTACACAGTGAAAGAAATTCAGAGACTCTGCCGATAACCTATGTGACAATGCAGTCCAGAATCTTGTTCTCTTCTTCTTCTTCTTCTATTATTATTATTATTAATATTATTATTTGTTACCTAAAGAACCCATTTTAGTGCCCAATTATAGATAAGTTATCTTTTATACATGTAATATCTAATTTATTATGCCTTTAGAATCACATAAGACTGTTGTTTTTCTTTATCATGCCTTTTACATCTGATGATACCTGTGGAAACACTAATTTACCACAGCCACGTTCAAACACTTGTCTAGTGGCACTTACATTTCAGTTATTTATGAGGGATCAGTAGCAGAGTAGCATTACTCTGATGGACATCTAATTCGTTTGATAGAACAAACTAGATGTCCTTTTTAGTTAGTTTGTTTTATGCTAAAAGCCACACACTCCATTGGAAAACACCAGTGGGTGAAATTTCAGACTCAGACTCCAGGACGGATTGCTTTAAAAAAACAAAACTCTGTTTGGTCGAGGTTTGGAGAATTTAATGCTGAAATGTTTCCCGCTTTGTTTTTAATGATCAAAATAATAAAAACCTTTTTTAGACTGAAATCCAAAACACATGATCCCAGATCATGACGCTGTTAACCAAACAATAAATCTCCCTCCAGTTTGTAGGGTCACGTTTGTGGAGTCTAACTGAGACACTTGATGACTTGGCATCTCAACAAGCAGCGAGACCAACGGACAGCTTGGCTCAATCAGGGGTTTGATGCCCTTATAAATTCTATATTTTCTTGTGTGTGGTACTTATTACATGCTGCTCTCAAAAGACATGTGTGTGAAATTCCACTTCAACCAGTTTAGCGGGCTTTGTCCAAGTCCACTTAAGTACTTTTTTAATGAGGTTTTTAAGGTTTTAATGAGGTTTTAATGAGGTTTTTAATTACTTTTAATTACTTTTTTAATTAACACAGAATATTGTTATGGTTCTGGGGTTTTGAACTCCAAGCTTCAGGTTTTTTCTTATTTTGAATTCTAGGTTATTATTAAATATTCTGTTTATGGTTTTATAATTTCACTGTTTAGAATTCTTATAGTCCAGTTTTTCTTTACTTCTGTAACTGTCAGTCTCAAACGGTTTTTAGGTTTGCGTTTTTCTTTGTCTTGGCCTCTGTTTACCAGTTCTAGTGTTTGTTATTTCCTGTTTCTTCATATTCCCTGGGTTTGTTATTCCACTGTATACTGTATCTTCATTTTGTATCAGGCTTATTGTTGCTGTGCTGTCTTTAGCTATTATTACTTGATATTCTGGTGTCTGCTAGTTTAGTTACTCATACTAGCTTCATCACTTTGTCCAGCTTCTCTAGTGTCTCCTCATGTCTTGTTGGCGAGTCTTCACCTCTGTGTCTTGTTTCTTTGATTTATGTCAATATTCATTTGTTTCTTGTGCCATGCTTTAGTTTTACTTCCTCATGTCTGATTATCTGATTTAGTCCAGCTGTATCTAGTCTCCCTAGGTGTCTGCACTTTGCTATGTACAGTCACTGTCTCTCTTTATCCTTTGTCAGATGGTCTATGCTCCAGGCCTATTTTACTCACCTATGCTTTATATGCTTTGATTCAGACCTTTAGATTCTGCAGTTGATTTTAGTTTTCATGGACTTCATGATCCTCATATATAAAGGTTGGTTTTGTTTATTTTGTTTCTTTTTTTGGTTATTGACTTCTGCCTCAAGGACTCTACATTTGGGTCCTTTTCTGCACCACATAACCACTACATTCTTAAATATTTTTCTTTTCATTCTGAATGCCATGTTAAAAGTCTTTACTTGGGTGAACCAGCACAAAGTCTCAATAGAAACAGAAAGCATACTGTTTCATTAGTTGTATCAAGAAATTAGTTTAAACCTCAACTCCATGAAAGTGGTCATCCTTATTTTTTTAAACTTTTTTAAACTTTGAGGTTAACATTATGTTTTTTTAGCAATCTATAGAAGAAGACAACCAAGACTTATTTCCAGGCAGGAGTCATATACACTGGTCTATCAGTAAAGGTGCAGGGCCCATAAAACAGAAAAACATGTTCATACTGGAAGAGATCAATAATAAATATGACAGGAACACGAGGAAAAACTAGAAGAACATAGGAAACAAGGTTATGCAAACAAAATTTATCAACTGGGGAGTGCTATACAGGAGGTATAGTCTCAGCAGCCACTTTGTTAGGTACACCTGTTTAACTGCCCGTTAACACAAATATCTATTATCCAATCACATGGCAGCAACTCGCACATGGCAGTGCATTTAATCATGCAAACATGGACAAGAGGACCTGCAGATGTTAAAACCAAGTGTTAGAATAGAGAAGAAAGGTGATTTAAGTGACTTTGAAAGCTTCATGGTTGTTGGTGCCAGATGGGCTGGTCTGAGTGTTTCCAGGTCTACTGGGATTTTCCCACACAGCCATGTTTATGATCCAAAAAAGAGAAAATATCCAGTGAGCACCAGTTGTATGGGTGAAAATGCCTTGTTGATCCCAGAGGTCAGAGGAGAATGGCCAACAGTAACTCAAATAACCACTCATTACAACCAAGTTATGCAGAAGAGCATCTCTGAACACACAGCCTTGAAGCAGATGGGCTGCAGCAGCAGAAGACCACACCTGGTGCCACACCTGTCAGCTAAGAACAGAAAACTGAGCCTGAGGTTTGCGCAAGCTGCTGTTGTAGGTGTTTTGGAACAGGACATTTGCATCATGGATTTACAGCTGACAAATCTGCAGCAACTCTCTGATACTATCATGTTATTATAGACCAAAATCTCTGAAGAATGTTTCCAGCTCTTTGTTGAATCTATGCCATTATGGGAGTTAAGGCAGTTCAGAAGATAAAAGGTGATCCAGCTCAGTACTGTCAAGGTGTACTTAATAAAGTGTCCAGTGAATATACTACAGAGACTGATTGGGTAAATGAGAAGAACAAGAAGTAACAAAACTGTTAATGCTATTGTGCTACAGCAGCTACTGTGTTTACATTGCTAATATCCTGATGTTTGGCCCACACAGTGTCATACTTCAGCCTCATTTAGGGTCTCAGCAATTACAATATTCATGACATCATTATTTCCATTGACCAAGGACCTTTATCCTGGTGAAGCTGTCTAGTGTTTAGCCAATCAGATCTTGCAAAAATAGACTTTGATATTTTTAGCAGACACTAAGAAAAATTAATTTCATCTAACCAACTTTTTAAAAAATCACAGGAGACTAGCCTTCATTTCCAATGATGTTAAGTTTTTAATGGACTTAAAAGGGCATCCTTCTTCTCTCATATAATTTTCTGAGGTCTTTGTCTTTTTGTTCTGCCTAGCAGCTTCATATTCAACATATTTGCCCAATATATCCATTATCTCCCCTCTGCACATGTCCTAACCATCTCAGCCATGTGTGTATAGTTTTACCTCCAAACTGCTCAACATGAGCTGTCCCTCTGATGTACTAATTTCTAATCCTAGCTCCCCTGACCATTTTCAATGGTTGTTTGTATTATAATTTCCATAAATAGTTTAAAATGGTAAAATATGGCTTGCAGTCATGAATTTAGATTGATTAAGATTTCCAGGTGATCTGAGAACAAAGACTGAAAAGGAGTATTTCCAAGCTCAGTCCTGAATTTAAGGAGCTGCAGTGCCCACTGGACCGGGTTTGATATGACCCGGAGAAAGATAAACCAGTGTTACAAACAAAATATGTTTATAAAATCATTTGTCATTCGTATGGCATTTTATTGGACCAAAGGCCAGAGAAACAGGGAGTACATTTGGAGACTGGAAGTTAAACATAAACATAGAGAGCGACTGAGAGAGCGGTAAGGTTGTCCATCTCTAACTCAAACTGCAGGATGTCCATGTGCTGCTGATATGAGATATGAGGCTCCCACTGTCTGCCCATGCCAGCTCCGTAGGAGGCAGTTTCATCTCTCTCTGCAGGGAAGTCTAGATTTATGGATCTGAAACTGCATGCCTTTATTTTCCCCTTCCATCTTTGCAATCTGCACCCAGTGAGGAAGGGTAACAAAAAGATAAAGAGACAGACCTCAGTCAACATGGATTACAAAATCTTCTTAGTATATGATAGAAAAACTAGATTTATTTGATCTTGTTTCTCTTATTATTATTACTATGAGAATCAGGCCTTACTGCGTAAGCCTACCAAAAAAGAATAAATGATTAAAATTTTGGGGTCAAAATGTTTGTTTTTTTCTCTCAGGCACATTCTTATACAATCACAAACTTTCCCACACATGCACACACTCCAATGTTTATGGACAGCAGGCCTTCCTCCTCCTGTTTCCTGAGTCCCGCCTGCCTGCCTCCTGCTGCTCAGTCATAAACTCACATAATATGTTTAGCATATTGTAGCTCAGCCGTCATCTCACTACTGCTGCTGAAGGCCACTGTGTGTAACCATATCAGCACAGCCAGGTTGTAATAGACGGTCACAAGGATATGGAACACTAATATTAGGTATCTGTAATGAAATATCAAAGAAGTCAGACGGTTGCTGATTTCTTTTCAAGCTTTTATTGCAGCTGTTTTGTTTTATGTATGTTGTGTATTTCTTCTTAGATTTTCTGCTACTCAAACTACCTAACATTTATTCATTAATTTATACATAAATATTTAGCCACTGAGTGTGAACTAGAAAGTATCATATTGATTTCAAAATAAATACAATATGATTCATGTTGAGTCTGTTCCATTTTCAGACCTTAGCTTCTTTTTTAGACCTTTCAGCCCTGCATCTGAACAAAAGTCTTTAAATAGCCTTTTGGCTAGTCAGCTAGCTCAGAAGAACTGTAGTTCTTCAGATTTAGTGTAGTTCATGCTTACAAGGGCACCATGAGCTATTGCTAATGGCATGAGCAACACTCACAGTGGTTAGTGTTGCTCATGCCATTAGCAGAGTAACAGAGTAGTATCTCACAGAAGAGAACAGGTTGTGCACTTGCTTGAAATGACAATTTGCAAATACTGAACAGCACAATGATGCATGAACTAATGCGATAAAGCATCTAAAGTGTCGCTTTACCGGCAATACCTGCAAATCAATCTGTTGTTAGCTAGCTAGTTGGAGTTCCACCATCACTGGTGCTGCTGACAATAAGTCCGCCTCTACTTGATGAAAATTGTTCTGTGGTCTCTCCCTTTGTGTTATGTAGCCAAGATGGTAACCACTGAGAGAGAAGTGTACAGTTTCTACTGTACTTCATGGCTGTTTGTGACTACTCTGGCAAGCCAACATGTCAGCACAATTTACATTTGTCCTTCTACCCAACTTATTGAAAGTTTTAGGACAATATTTTAATGCTTTTACACTACTCACCTAATCTAAATCTAAGGACCTGTTGTGCTTAACCCTAAAAAGATCACTCTCAGTTAGCAGACCTGTTCGCCTCATTTTTAAAAATCTAGTTTTTATCTTCAGTATGAGCAAGTCTCCCTTTTTCTTCTTTTGTAGTATACTGCAAGCCAACAAGAAAATCTCTTTGAAATTTAACTCAGCCAGTGAGCTTTTCTGCCTCCAAAGGATCTCTGTCTCTGAGATTGAACTTAAGTTCCATTCTGTGCATAAATGAAATTCAATCTGCTACGTACATACATGCACATGCCAGCTGGAGTCAGGGACAGTCGAGCAGATAAATTGACTTCCCAGTAAACTAAACTCCCTTGAATAAAGCCTTAGAGAATATATCTCAAAATATATAATACCTACACACAGGAGACCAATCAAAAAATGGGCCTCCTTCCTCTTGGTCTTTGGCTCTTATCATTTCCCTGCCAAACCTTGTTGGTGCTAAACTGCCATAGATCAAATCCTGCATGACTCTGGGAAGTGGTTCAGTTCCAGATTTGCCCGTTGCTACAGCAAAAATAATGATCTGATCAGGTTCGGGGTTTAGTATGAAGCCCGTGAATAACTTGCTCCATGTGCTGTGTGTGAAAGTGACCCGCATATGTGGGTAGGCTTACAGTAAAGGCTGTACAACAATGCCAAATGTTTCTGTTGAAACTCTGAATTTTCCACCTCACTTTTATCCAGTCTATCTTTCACTGACAGATAGTGCTGACTAGCCCATCATTTACAACTGGTATGGCGTGGCGTGACGTCGCTATGGACCCAATTACTGAAGTGAGATTTTTTGAAGTATACTTAACTTACTTGAGAACTGGATGGATCCAAAACCTGACAAATGGATATTAAATTTTAGATTGACCTATTCTGGTTCTTATTCTCACTTTTGGCTTTGTTTTGTAGTTGTGATTTATGTATTTAATTTGTATTGTGAACGTTCACACTTCATGGCCACCTCAGTCAGTGTAGCTCAACAGCAGCTGAAACAGTAACAATGGTTCCATTCAAAGAAGAATTAATGTTCTCTGTTTGCCTGTCTTATAGTTCCAGGATGTGATGTGTTAGTTTCATTTGCGATTAAGCAGGATTTTAGTAATGGGCCAAAACTACCTACAACCAGCTTTAGTAAGTTGTACCATAATTAGATAACTGAGGTACTTTGAAGTTAATTTAATTTTTTTAACCTTCTTCAAGCTATGTAATTACTACTAACTACAGGTTCTCCATCTAATCTAAAACATTTTGCTTTTACTTCTTAGGTGATCATTTGATGGTGATGACTTTCGGCATGTTTTTCTTTGTTTTTATTTGAAGCAGGAAACAATCCATCTGGCATCACAAAAGCACTAAAAGAGAAACAAGGAGTTGTTACTTAAGATGTTACATGTCAAGAATCTCTCACGAGGGAGCTCCGGCTCTTCTTCCATTTATCAGCCTATGTCTCCAGACCACATCACACAGCAATGGGGCAGTTGTAGCCCAGTGGGGTCAGAGATATACTGCACATAGGTAGGCAGCTTCCTCCTCTGACATATACACTGGCCTTATGGGGCATGACGTCAGTTTGAAAAACCCTTGAATGCTTTCACAAAGGAAAAGGATATGGAGAGAAACCTTAGAGTTTGACATACTAACATTCTAGTTTGGTGAATAAATTTCTTTGTTGTAATCTTGTGTTTAGTGTAATTTGTTCTCAAGCCTCTCTTACATCAAGAGATCTTCATCTCAATTAGATTTATTAACAATATAGTTAATTTGGTGTTCTTGCTTTTATTTTTATAATTATGTTTTACATATATTATCTCTTCCATCCTTTAGATGTTTCTTTTCAAGTGCAAACTACATCTCTACATCTTTTTCAAGCTAATATACATTTTTTTTAAAGGATATATTGCCATGTTACCTTTTTTGTATTTATTCATCTTGTAACCCTTTCCCACAGGCACACTGATAACTTTATCTACAGACATGCACAAGGAACAGTAATTCCTAACAAGCATGACCCTTTGACCTGTGCTTTGATACAGCAATGTAAATACAGATAAATAGATTATAAAGACTACAAAGTCAATGCTGGATTTTACAGTCATTGTCATAAAACAATATTATCACTGTCATAATGGTTAGTCTTTGACAGGAAGTTGACAAGTTGCTTTGTGAAAGACAAAAAGCTTTTTCAGGATATTCTGACTACTTTCAAAAGACCTCACATACATTCACAAATCTTGGAATTTCTGTGACATTTGATTGCTATTTTCCCTACTTTTTAAAAAATGTTTCCTGAACCTTTTACAAAACACGGCTGCAATAATGAGAGCAATTAAGAAAGCAAAGGCAAGGACACCAACACCCATACTGAGTCCGACAACAGAATTATATTTTTCTGCAACAAGTGGCTTCTCTTTAGACTTAACATTGTCAGATTTGGTAATGATCTTTGGAGAGATGATGGTGTAAGTCTTGGTTATCCCCACTTCAGAAGTATCAAGGGTGCTCCTCTTCATTCTTTGTATGCAGTGCTTGAAGGTGCTGCAGGTGCTCCTTTCACATAGACGAATGATGCAGTGGATGTAGTAGGTGGACACAGCCTCCTTCTCGTGCTCAATGAAGCGGAAGGCTGGGAACTTAAAGCGAGCTCTTTGGCTGTCTCCATTCTCAATCATGTTTGTGAACTGATCCTTAGAGCAGGAGACAAACAAGTTGAAGATGCTGGAGTTGGATGGCAGAGGGGAAATGGTGGCATAGCACCGGTCCAGCAGGACATTATACTGCCGTGTGAGGTTGGTGGCCTTGATCTCAACATACACATCGGTCCTCAGTTCAATTCCCCACTGTGGGATTACCAGTGGTTGGGTGTAGTTGGCATCACTAAACAGCTTCATGCTCAAGGTGCTGATGAAACTGCCATTTTTGTCCTTGACTAGGATAGAGGTTGCTGACACATTAAGCTGGGTGTAGTTGATCATATATTCTAAGGGGTAGGAACAGGAAAAGTAGTAACTCAACTCAGTTTTGTAGGAAATTTTTCCTGTTGTGGGCTCGAAAGACTGGACCACACCACTGATGTTGATTGCCTCAATGCTGGAAAAGTCTGAGAATATACCTGTCCCAGGAGTGCTGGTGGTCCTGAATATGCTTCTACAGCCGTGAGTCATATTTAGTGGAAAGTGAAAACGAGCAACTGGTGGAGTCACAGACTGATCTAGGGTGGCTCGACAGACTGGGTCCAACATGTGGTTAAGGGTCAGGAGAGTCTCATTGTAGCCAGCGTAGATAACCTGGCAGATTTCAATTGCAAGCTCAATGGCTGAAGTGCCACATTGCACTGCGATGTCATCGATCCGTGGCCATCGTGCCTCTGTTCCACACTCATCCAGTGTTAGCTGACTACTTGTAACTATCAGGGAAAGAAAAGGTAAAATAATCTTCATCATTCTCTTGAAGCCTTGTCTTCAACGTGTCAAAAATCTTGACTTGTACATGAGTTGGAAAGTCTTCTAGTGTTCGGGGAAGGTTCGGCATGAAAGCTCCTAGTTCAAACCCCACCCGGGGTTTTCCTGTGTGGAGTTTGCATTTTCTCTCTGTAACTGTGTGGATTTCCAGGTGATTCTAAATCAGCCATTAATGTCAAATAGAAAAGCACTCTATAAATGTGAGTGCTCTACATCATTAATTATTTCTGTTTCACACACTCACAAACACACACTTTCTGTCAGTCTCATTAGATTTCCTTGTTGTCCATTATTAAGTATTCCTCTTCTTTGTGGTGATGACATCAGGCAGGAAGTGAGAGGAAGGATGAAAAACAGACTCAGTCAAAGTCCTGCTGTGAATTTATCGGGGCACAGACAGGGAGTTTGGGGGTTGATGGGGGTCGGGAGCGCGGTTAGGGAGGGTCACCTGCTCTGCTGCTTGCTCACCTCTGCCTTAGCAGCACCGTTAAAACCATGTGATTAATGGCCCGAGCCGCCAAATCAGCCAGAGGGTCTGTGGCATTGAAGAGTCACAGAGGCGGAAACATGGAGAAAGACGGCGAAACGAGGTGGGAATTCTGTTTGGAGGAAAAATACAACCCCTGTCTCTCTTTTACTACACAGGTCGTGACCAAACGACCCTGTGTTTTGATTGGACCTTACGGATTATTTTGTCTAGCGGCTAGCAGAAGCAAGGTGACGATAGTTTTTGAAACAGAGGAAGTGAAGTGAGATCAGCAAGAGTGTGCAAGTTCTTTAACTGTAGTTTGTATTTGTTTTTCATATGTTCTTTTAGTCAACCACTTTGCCCATTATTTATTACTCCTAATAAATATTAAAGAACTTTTGCGATTTTTCTGTTAGCGTTTTAGTTTTAATTTTATATTTTGAATAGATTGAAAAGATATTTTAAATTGACTTTTAAATAAAAAAGTATAATCTGAAAAATAAAAAAGGCAAACTGTAATCAAGGGTCAGGTCTTAACTGAAAATGTAAGACCTGAGTTTTTAGTTTGAGTTGACTTTGGATCTGAAACTCACGCAGGTTAGTCCTTAAAGAAAGTATACTTAGTACACACACACACACACACACACACACGCTGTGGCTCTTCTCCAAATGTAAAGCTTTGTACTAATTGAAAGCTCATCTGTTTCATACTTTCCTTGGCCATTTTCCTCCTCTTTTTGGCTGACTGCTGCTCAGCCATTGTAGGCACTGACCTGGTTCACACCAGATGATATATCACCCTGTAAAGCGAGCCGCCATAGAAGCTGACCCAACACCCAATTGTTATGTTAAGGAAATTAAATGTCACATATGAAATGCTGTCAGTGCTCAGAGGGACAACAAACTGTATGTTAAAGAGCACAACACTGGAAAATTGAAAGAATTGCATAAAAGACTAAAGGAGACATGGTCACGATGGGCTCATTAAGAAATTCCCAGTGGATGAAAAGGTGGCATGAACACAAATGTGAGCAAAAAAACCTTTTGTGCTAAAAATCAAGGTTATTTTTTTCCTCTAAACTTGGGTGTGTCAGTATTAGATGCTGTGCCGTAATAGAGACCACAACCACCTAAGCACTACAACTGAGCTTTGTATAACTTGAAGGGGTAAAAAAAAGATAACAGTGACAATACACACCTTAGTGCTAATTTGAGACTTGACCCATGAAACTAGAACTCTTTTTACTCTGAAGTCTATTCAAACACAAGTGAATGCTCTGCAGTGCTTAGTAGCATTAGTGCATGAAAACGGGGACATCACAGAAGAGCAAATCTAAAAACTCTGAGGGACAATCATATGATCTGTGTGTTTAATGTGTACCATTTACAATTTGGTGCCCTGGTCTGGTGTTGGTGGTCCAGGTGTGTTTAAATAAGCTTCCAGGACATGACAAAACTCCTACTGGGATTTGTCACTGATTAGATGCAAAAGTCTTCTTTGTATGGTACCAATGCTGTCTTCTAGGAAAACTAAATATACTTGTTGACTAGTTTGCATTTTCTGAATGACTAAAGTGCCATTTAAGAACTACATGCTTGGCAAGATATGGTTCGGGTGAATGACGGACATACAGAGCACTTTGCAGACTCCAATAGATAGATAGATAGATAGATAGATAGATAGATAGATAGATAGATAGATAGATAGATAGATAGATAGATAGATAGATAGATAGATAGATAGATAGATAGATAGATAGATAGATAGATAGATATGTTTGAGCCAGTGTTATAACTCTAATCAGTAACAGCAGGTAAAATGTATAAATCACACTTTCCCACACACACAAAGTGTTTTGTTCAAGGCACACATCGTATAGCACTGATTTACAAGACACTGAATATTTCCTTGATGCCTGCTGCTGCCTCTCTCTTTCATGTCTCACACACTGTACACACACAAACGCATTTACACACAGTGTGACTGTTGCTCTTTCATGTGTGGAAAAGGGCAACTGCAGGGGGCAGCTGTTAAGAACTGAAGCAGATATGTCCTTTAGCCGGAGCAGTTGCTTTTCTGATACTTGGTCACACACACATGCATAAAAATATGCATACCCATACATACATGCATGCATACATTCCCGTACAGTTATAAAGTGTCATTGAGTTTGACATAGTGTTGACTGCCAGTTACACTGGGGAGCTTCTGGCTTGGTGGGAAGCAGGTTGAGCATGTTCACAGTTTTCATGAAGACCAGTGTTTGAAAGCTGTTCACAGGCCTCAGTTATATTTCCTCTTCCTCTTCCCTCTCCCTTTTTTTCTGCTCCTCATCCTCCTCACTGTCACTTTATCCCTGCTTCTATTTCTTCTGCTCATTTTCCCATCTTTTCTTTCTTCTTCTCTTCTTTCCTTTCTCCGCTCATATCCCTTCCTTTTCAACCATTCCCTTTTTCGTTCCTTTCACTCATCTTCATTTTTCTTTTCTTTTCCTTTGCTTTCCTTTGCAGCCTTTCTTCTCATCTCACTTTCATTCTTTGGTGAAGTTTGCTGCCATCACCTGCTGAATCACCTCACCTCCCCCTCTAGTTTTGAGTTACACCAGATGTGGAACCTCGCTGTTTGGACGGCTGATTGATTTTCAGCCTCACCGCAGTCCAGCTGTTGTATTTGTGAGCTGCTGGCAATTTAGGTTTTCTTACTTAGCTCTGTTGTATTTAACCATACAGTTCAGGTCTCTGAGATTTTTTACCACCAGCTAACAAGGTAAAGGTGAATAACTTACACTGTCAGTGTTTTGACCAAAGGGCTAATCTCTGTATAACACCACTAATGAGATATATGGTGGTCTTGATACTGGGTGATTCTTTTAAACATAATGAGTAACATGCATGGGCGGCAGCAACAGCAGCAGGGGATAAACAGATTTATTAATCGACTTCAGTTCCTTGATTGGTTATAAAATGGGTTTTGTAATGTAACTATAATGGGGTGAATATGTGTGTGCAGGGTGCCCACTGTGGAAGCACATGATCCCATTACATACCCACTCTGATGCACTTGCATTGATATGTATGCGTACAGTATATGTGCGTTACTGGTGTGCTTATCCTTGCATGTCTGTGTGCACATACACTGTTTGTTGGTGTGTGTCTGTGTTCTTTTATCTCTGACAGTACCATTCAACCTTTAAAATGACTGCTTGGGGGTTAAGATTTGGTTTATAAGTTGAGGCAGTCTGGGAACCAATCAGCTGGTGATTTTATGGCTAATGCTGTGAGGCTTCCAGCTTCCCTGGTAGTTTATGGATAGCAAATAAGGGACATCTGAGTCAAGACTTCCTGTTTGATTCTCTTTTAAACTCTTATAAATTAGTTTCATTATTACATTTTATATCGTATCCTTCCCTTTTTTGCTCCCCATATGAACTATTTATTGGAATGCAACCAAAGCCTACTCAAACTCGATTGGGCAATAGGTCTAATCCCACTACAAATGGAAACCAGAAATCTCTCCGTACCTCTCTCTGTACCAGTCCTTACCTACAGATTCAGCACATTTATATGCAGATATCTATTTGTAAAGATATAGGTTAAAGTTACATCAGTTTAAGGCCGGGGTAAGTGCAGAGCATTGAGTGTTGAGTGTCGAGCATGTAATTCTGGTGGTTAAGGTATGAGTTAGGAACAAGAAGATTTAACAAGGGTTCTCACAAGTATTGAAACACCAACACGTGCGTGCAAATAATATGTGTAGGAATTCATGTCACTGTGTATTTCCACAACTGTGGAAGTGCGTGTGCTTTGTGTTCCAGACTTGCGCACACACACATACTCGCAGTCCCTGAGTGCGCGCGTGTGTGCGTGAGCGTCAGTCTCCAGGGCTGGGCCATAACAGTGATGGATGGGCCGTGTGTGGAGGCTGTTATTATTTGTTATGTGAGCGGGTGTGTGTGACTGGGCTGAGTGGGCCATACACCTGCTGCGCGGCTCAGAGAGCCCCAGCTAGCTTGGAGAACAGCTGGACACATTGATTTAGCAGTTCACTCTCCAGGCTGCAGGAACAAATCAAGCAACAGCTAATAAAACCGCTCTTTATGATGGCGGCTCCATTTGCCCTCCAAAACAACTGGCTACATCATGTGTTTTTCTAACGCCCGCCGCCACACAAAATTAAATCCCGGGCTAAGGTGTCGCTTCTGGATGCTGTGGAGCTTAAGGCTTAATGTCTGGCTTTAATGCAGCGAGAGTAATCAATGTTGCATGGTGTATGTGAGTTTGCATGTGCGGGCACTTGCATAAATGAAAACAGTGCTTGTGTGTGGTGAAAATATAGTTCTCTGTGTTTTTCTGTGTGAGCTGTTTGATGTTTGCTCAGACTTGTGTGTATGTGTCCATATGTTTTAGGCATGTTTGTCTTTACACCTAGACGTTAATGTGATCAATACATTTCATGTCCCTGTCCAGGTGAAATAAGTGTTTGCTCAATGCTAAACGCTGCAGCTGGCCGAATTGGGTTTGGACATGAGAGAGAGACAGTGTGTGTGTGTGTGTGTGTGTGTGTGTGTGACAGACAGAGAGTGTTTGTAAGAGAAAAGTTGGGGGTAGGGGTTGGTTGGAGTATTTTGTATGAGTCAGCCCCCGTTAAGACTGTTCCATATAATGCAGTGACTGCAGCTGTGCTGTGAGTCTCTGTGCTTGCAGATGATAGACTAACACTATTGTCAGTCTGTTGTAACGCTTTTATCATGCCTGCTGAGCCAGTGGATACAGAGGAACAGATTTGCTAAGCCTTTGCACTTTGTTTAAGACACATACCACAACCAGATATGCTTTTTTTTTTTTTTTGGGATGTAGCAGATGCACCGACCCTGAAGTGTCATCTGGAATTAGGGTTCTCTGCGTATTTCTATGCAGAGAAGGAAGCTATTTGTAACTGTAGGTCACAGACAAAAAGAAGCCCATGTAGAAACTTCCAAAATTCCAACCACACTTATTATGGCCTTGAGCATCAAGTCAGCTGCTAGGTCAATCCAAGCGCTGGACAATTGAGTTCAAATGGAAAATGCATATACACTACATACTGTATGTAAAAGATAAGCCGAAAACTACAGTGATGAAAAAGCAGCAAACATGGAAATGCCAAAAACTGGCCACTTGAGGCAACTTGTCTCCAAAAATTCATTTAGACCGCACTAGGTAACACTTTATAATACCTATTATTAACCAGTGTTATTAACCAGTGTTAATTTTATATATATATATAAAAAAAATTCCCCGCTCGCCCCTGCGGGCGGTCAATCCTTCAAGCTCGGGTCCTCTACCAGAGGCCTGGGAGCTTGAGGGTTCTGCGCAGTATCTTGGCTGTTCCTACGACTGCGCTCTTCTGGACAGAGATCTCCGATGTTGTTCCTGGGATGTGCTGGACCCTCTCACCTAGCTTGGGAGTCACTGCACCTAGTGCTCCGATTACCACTGGGACCACCGTTACCTTCACCCTCCACATCCTCTCGAGCTCTTCTCTGAGCCCTTGGTATTTCTCGAGCTTCTCGTGTTCCTTCTTCCTGATGCTGCTGTCATTCGGAACCGCTAATGTGAATATATATATATATATATATATATATGCA
>VUQG01027696.1:27872-48814 GCA_015106755.1 Etia nguti | reverse complement strand
TTACTCTTCATGGTATATAAACAGACTCCGCCTCCACAATAAACTGTGCTAGTGTCATCATCACTGGGTGGCTGTAGCTCAGGTGGTAGAGCAGGTCATCTACTGATCGGAAGGTTGGTGGTTCGATTCCTGGCTTCCCCTAGTCTGCATGCCAAATATCCTTGGGCAAGATACTAACCCCAAATTGCTTTCCGATGCGTCCATCGGAGTATGAATGTGTGTGTGAATGTTAGTAAGAAAGCACTTAGAAAATGTGCTTGTGCGAATGGGTGTGAATGGGTGAATGCACAAGTTGTGTAAAGCGCTTTGAGTGCTCAGAAGAGTAGAAAAGCACTATATAAGAACCAGTCCATTTACCAAAAAGCATAAGCTGAAAACTTGGTGTGCAGTGTGTCCCCAAATAATGTGATGAAACTGAATAAGTAGAGGACAGAAAAAGAAAACGAAAAAAAAAAAGCATCTGAAACTCATGGATTCACTAAACAGTAGTATAAAAAAAACAAGCAAAGACCTGACACAGGACCTGCAGCTGGACCTTCAGTTGATCCATCTACTCAGTCTCATCAGAAATGGTCTCAGTTGAAGGATGGCTGTCAGGAAGTCATTCTTAAGGAAGGGAAACGGGAAAAAAGGCTGGGGTTTGCCAAATTACACAAGAACTGGAATGAAAGTCAGTGGTAACAGGTCTTATGGATTGATGAATTCAAATGTGTTTTATCCCCAAGTCTATGACGTGTCCAATAATTCAGCCAACTAATGTGAAATTTGTCACTTGGGCCTACTTAAGACGTGTGAGAGCTGACCTGTGCGCATGCCAGCAGTTTACACAGAACCACAATGGATGGCGTTGGTCATTTGATGTAAGCGTGTTCTCACAAATTTAAAGGACTGGTGCGCACACTACACAAGATTCAGAGCTGAATATGCCATACCTACAGGTACATGTAGTCTCATTTACTGATACACCTCAACACACATATATTGAAAGACATCTAACTAACTTAATCTAATTCTAAAGATCAACATAGCAGGCAAAGTTGACCTGTAAGCAAAATCCACAACGGAACACTTTCAGCTGAAAGTTGCGTATGGATCGGCCTTCCCAGAGCCTGGAGCTCAACATTACTGAAGCAGTATCATTCTGACGGAGAACAGAACAAAAGGCAGCCAACACCCAAAGAAGAGCTTTGAATGTCCTGCAAGAAACCTGGAGAACTATTCCTGAAGACTAATTAAAGAAATTACTAGAAAGCTGCCTAAGAGAGTTCAGGCTCTGCTGGTCACACCAAATACTGACATTCAGCCTCATTATAACTGTACACACTCTGTTTTGGCCACATACACCAAGCACCTATTTCCTGTTTTCCTAGCAAAATATCAAGAAATGATGGGTGGCTCAGTACTATATGCATACATACCATTAATAATTTTGATTGTCTATAGTGAGCAAGTCTGTGTTAGTGGGTCTCAGCTGGAAACAGATACAACTTCAGCCTTATAAGGTCATATTTGAGTGATACCATATTCGCTGACAGATGAACAGAGCCCCAGGGCATTGTGGGGGGAAAACAGCATGCATCGTGGGATTGGAGGGGCACATTTGGCTAACCTCCTTTTGAAAGAGAGCGACGGCACTGAACTCAAGATGACGGATAAAGAGAGAAAAGCAGCAGGATCGTTTTTCCATTCAGCTCTGTTGTTCTTTTCCTATGTGATGAATTAAAAGTTTGCCACTTCTGTTCACTTACAGTCAGTGACTTTTCTACTGAGGAATGTTTAATTCTGCTAAATGGTGAAAGGGCTTCATGACTGAGGTTGGACCTCACATGCACACGGATGCATACAGGGACAAAAAAATGTGGCCTCCTACATGCAAAGCTGTAAGAAGCCAAAAGCAACACGGAATGCGAGTTTGTTTCTAAATTAGAAATAATGTCTAACAGTTTCCATATGGATGCATCAGATAATATACACATAAATGGCTCAAAAACAGAGCATGTCTGAGGCTATTGTTTTAGAATAAATAGCCTGAAATATATTTACTTAAAATTGCAGTTAAAACATGAATTGCAGGTTGAGAGTAATAATAAATATGAGAGCCATGTGTTGTTTAGTAATGTACCGATTATAAACCATCGGTACAAAGCTGAAAGGATTACACACAATGGCAGGGTTTGCCACAAAAATTTAACTCCAGTTGTTTGTGTGTGTGTATTGCAGCATGCGGGGAGACTCTCCAAGAGTCAACGGGCAACTTCTCATCTCCTGGTTACCCCAACGGATACCCTTCATACACACACTGTGTCTGGAGAATATCTGTTACACCTGGAGAAAAGGTGCGCACATACACACATGCACGCACACGCACTCAGTAGCACCCTACAGTGTAGTGAATGTGCATGCAAAGCCAATAAAAAATAAGCAGCCTCTGCCAGAGTGACTGGATATTGATTAAGTCTTAACACCACAGGTAGGCCACTCTTCCTGTCCTCTCACTCTCCTTATCTTCAATGAACAGATCTGTACTAAACTTGCTAAACATGTTTTTGTTGTTGTTGTTGTTGCTTTTCCATATTTTCGCTCTGCCAGATTGTTCTGAACTTCACCACCATGGATCTGTACAAAAGCAGTCTGTGCTGGTATGACTACATCGAAGTTCGAGATGGATACTGGAGGAAAGCTCCGCTGCTTGGTAAGATCAAGAGGCAGGAAGCGGGCTGACTGCCTTAAAATTAATTACTCTATTACTCCCTGACCAAGTTAATGAGTAACTTCACCCTATTTTTAGCTTGTGGCAGCTCACTTTTCTTCCACTTAGCTTTTATAATTTTTAAGAAGTAGGAGCAATTTTCTAAAATAGATAACAGGCTTTTTAACTCCTCTTGACTAATGTAATTGCTCTTAAGGGTGTAAGGCTGTGTTAGGATTGACAACTGCGCTAACTGTATACATCAACACAATCTGCACTAACACATAATGGTGTTGGGGATACCAGTGAGAAATCCAAGCCAGGAAATACAGCTGAAAGTTAATGAGATAACAAGACGCTTCACAGCTGTTTAAACTCCTCTGAGGCAAAAGTATTGCAGCAGCAATATAATTTACTCTTCTTGTCTTCATGCTTCCACAGTACGCTGTTGTATTACAACACAGATACGTGCACGCACACTATAGTGTACTCTACATACACAGTGTGAACGGCTGTACATTCTAAGTAGTGGCAGATGATTTAATTTTTTTCTGCCAGCTGCAGCGATCGCACTGACATGAATGAGGGGGCTGTAACAGTGTCATGTTGTCAGCTGTGAATTGCATTGCCCCAGCAGTCACTGAATGACGTGACTTAAAGGGTTTGCTTTTTCACGTGTGTTTCACAGGCAGGTTTTGCGGAGATAAAGTTCCCGATGTCTTGATTTCAACTGATAGCAGGATGTGGATTGAGTTCCGCAGCAGCAGCAACTGGGTAGGAAAAGGCTTCGCTGCCATTTACGAAGGTAAACGCCTTCATTCAAACAAACTAACAAAAGCATTCGTACACTCGAATCCAGAGACCTTAAATAATTACTGTGAATAATAAGCCTTTGAATTTGATGACCTTGTGTGTTCTGTGAGTTGTCTCAGAGCTTTCATTATTCATAGTGTACACAGACTGTGTTTCAGGTGTCTTTAGTCAGTGCAGCTGATGCAAACCCAACCTTTCTCTCTCCTCTCGTCTTCCCCGGTGCAGCGATCTGTGGAGGGGAAATCACCAAGGACTCAGGGCAGATTCAGTCTCCCAATTATCCTGATGACTACAGACCCTCCAAAGAGTGTGTGTGGAGGATCGCTGTATCTGAGGGATACAACGTTGGGCTCAGCTTCCAGGCCTTCGAGGTGACTCACTCCTTGTGTGTGTGTGCCTTTCTGTGAATGCATTTATGTGTATCCCGTGCTTGTGCTTAGGAATGTCTGGGTCGAATTTCACGCTTGTAGAGCTGCTAGGAAGTTAATAAATGTAGTGGTGCATGCATGTGTGTGTGTGTCTGTGTGAGTGAGTGTGCAGAGACACGCAGCGGGCGGCGGAGGATTAGTTTTGTAGTTTGAATGCTGTTAAAATGTCAGGTTGCTAAATGACTCAATCTGACTCCACATGGGTAAGGTCAAAGGTCGTGTTTTCAGTGACGCTTAGATTAAAAGGGAAAAATGAGCTACGATGCAGGGAGACGATTAAGCACGAGCCGTGATTCGATGTAAAAAGGACGATGTTTCGCGTATCTCACTGTTTTTGTTGCGCATACCTCTGGTGCAGATCGAGAGGCACGACAGCTGTGCTTACGATTACCTGGAAGTTCGTGACGGCCCGCTCGAGACGAGCCCTCTGATTGGGCGATTCTGTGGCTACGACAAACCCGAGGATGTGCGCTCTACCTCACACACGCTGTGGATGAAGTTTGTCTCAGATGGGACTGTAAACAAGGCCGGCTTTGCTGCTAACTTTTTCAAAGGTGTGTGTGTGACTATGAGAAAAAGAGAAGCTGTGCGTCAGTTGATTGTGTTTTCACAAAGCATTTGTTATGCACTCTGACGTGTGTGTGTGTGTTTTCAGAGGATGATGAGTGTGCCAAGCCAGACAATGGTGGATGTGAACAGAGGTGTGTAAACACTCTCGGCAGCTTCAAGTGTGCCTGTGACCCAGGTTATGAACTAGCCCCTGACAAGAAGAGCTGTGAAGGTAACAGTTAGTGTATGTATGCCTGGCATGCTGCATTCCTCCTTCTATGTGCATTCCTCTGTATTGTGTTTCTGTAGGATGTGAATGTTACTTGGCAAAATAAAGTAAAAAACATCCGAACGGTCGCCGTCAACAGGAAAAAAACATCTTTCTGACTCATGGCCACATGCTTTGCCCTGTAATCCCTCAAGATTACTCTGTAATGAGCCACATACTGAAACAAATGAACAAACCACTTCTGAGGCTGAGGAAAATTAAAGCTATTCTAGTGAAATTGACTTAAATTGATGCCTTTCAGTATTTCTTCAGAGGAGAAGTAGCCATATTTTTGTGTACATCTGGTTCATCCAGTTTTGATTCATATCCCTTTAACACTGAGCCTGGTGGTCAAAAGACAGTCAGGAAAGTCAGGAGAGTCTCAGATGAGGGCAGGTGTTTTGTGAGTAGCCTGTAAAGTCACAGGTTACACAGATGGACAGTGTTACATAACATGCACAAATAAAGATGCCCGCTAGTTAGTGCTAACATATAGATTAAATTAACATACTACTAGACTACACTCAGTGAAAGAAGCTGGAGCACAGACTTCTTGGTCAGGTTGTTAGCACAGCGATTCACACAACAAGCAATATTATTTATCAGATAATTCCCTTGAGAGTATTCCGACAGCTGCCAACACCACAAACACAGCCAAGAGGCATTTCAGAGGTTTAAATTAAAAGCGATAAAGCCTCAAACAGACCCTCCCCAATACCATATTTCCTCTAATAGTAACTTATAGGGCCACTTCTGTCTGACCCTGGAGATTCCTGCTGCTTCCTAATAAAACATATACAGTTGTGCTAGGAAGTTTACATACATTCATCATGGACATAAATACCATGACAAATGCATTTAAAAATGAATTTTAATGGCTTTTATTGATTTCTTTTTGTTCTTTTTTCTTTTCCTTTTAAAAATACAAGAACTGGGTGCATAAGTTTTAATTTATTTTGGAGTTTCTCTAATCCACACAGGGTCAAAAGCAAACGTACGGGATCAAATATATAATTGGTTAAATATCTCTTCGCAGGCTGCACCTTGACAAAACACCTTTAGTAGCCATCAACAAGCTTCTGGCATGATTCTGGCTAGATAGATGATCACTCTTCTTGGCAAAATTGGTAAAGTTCCTTTAAATTGGTTGGTTGGTTTGGGAAAGCTGTTCCAGAAGCTTAATATTAGCCTGCTTTCTTCATTCCAAAACCTGTTTTGAGGTGTGTTTGGAATCATTGTCCTGTTGGAACACCCAGTTGTGCCCAAGTTTCAACTGCCTAAATCCTGATTGTAGGTAACATTGAAGAGTTTGGAGGTAGTCCTGCTTCTTCATTATTCCTTCTTCTTTTTGCAATGTCCCAGTACCATTGGCAGCAAAACAGCCCCAGACAAAGATGGTACCACTACCGTGCCTCACAGTTAGTACACAGGTCTTAGATTTGAAAGCCCTCCAAACATACATCTATTCACATTGATGTGAATAGACAAATATCTCAGTCTTTGTCTGGTCTGACTATAAAACTGTTCTCCACAAGGCATTTAGCTTGGGCAGCTGCAAACTTCAGTTGACCATGATGAGTGGATGCAAACTTTTGACCACAACTGTACATGTAATGATTCAACTCTTTTCAAATACTCTATGTTGTCTTTTTTCAAGCATCATATCAAACTAAATTCAATGAGAAAGTGCATCCCAAAGTTATTATTAGTCATTTCAACTGTCAAGGTAAAAAAGCTGAATGAGGCTATTTGTGTGTTTTCTGAACTGCTTACACCTGTGTGTTTCCAGCGGCATGTGGTGGTCTTCTATCTAAGTTAAATGGAACCATTAGCACACCTGGCTGGCCTAAAGAATACCCACCCAACAAAAACTGCGTGTGGCAGGTGGTCGCGCCCACTCAGTATCGCATCTCCATGCAGTTTGAAGCATTCGAGCTTGAAGGCAACGAGGTGAGTGTGTCTGTGTGTTTGTATGCAACATTTTATTGAGAGAAAAAGGAAGGATGTAAAAATAGCAGCCACCTCGTGAATGTTTGTTACAAGAGCCTTGCCTGTTTGTTTAGGTGTGTAAATACGACTACGTAGAAGTGCGGAGCGGCCTCTCATCCGACTCTAAGCTGCATGGTAAATACTGTGGTACCGAGGTCCCGGAGGTCATCACCTCTCAGTACAACAACATGAGGATTGAGTTCAAGTCTGACAACACCGTTTCTAAGAAAGGCTTTAAAGCTCACTTCTTCTCAGGTAAAACACACGTGTGACTCAGCGTGTGTGAGACTGTGTGTGTCGGGTCTGTTTTTTACTTGAATGTCAGGAGTCTTCAAATGAGATGGACACAGGAGAAGTGGATTATGGTGCAGGGGCGGTTTCTGGTATTTCATGCTCGGCACCACTGGAATTCAGTCACACTGCCAGAAACTCATGCCGAACACTGATCCTCCCCTTCTGCAAACATTTTAACCTTTGAAGCTGGCAGCCGTTTCAGTGTTTAGACTAACGAGACATATCAGTCTTAAGGTGAGATGCACACACAGGAGAGATTAGTCAGAATTAGCCATTTGTTGTGCTAAAGTTTTCCATTTATGTTGCACGCACCGAAAAATCTGGATTTCATAATTTGTTTAGATTAGGTTAGTAAAACGCTTGTTTAGAAAAACGTAATCACACTGCTACTGATATCTAAGCCATCACTGACTGTGACGCAGAGATTTAAGTAACAGTGTAATGTCCAGAGCAGAACAAGTGCTTTAGGAGGCATTAACACTCTTATAAACACTCTTATTTGAGCATCAACATGTCTCATTTTGTGTCCCCATCTCCCTCTGCTGTGAATTCATTTGAGGTTGTTTGCATGGTTTAGTATTTGGTGAAATGTTCATGTGTATGCAGAGGTGTTTGCATATTTGTCTGTTTTGTTTTTTTCATGCTGCCTCCACCTGCTCTCTGCCTTCCTCCACCCACCCTGCTCTCTGCCCTCTCTCCCTCAGACAGACTGGCACAGTGTCAGGAGCGTATGTTTGTGTTTGAGTCGTGCCAGGACGTAACGCGCGTCAGTTCAACTCGTGGTCATGTCGGCACCAAGCTGGCAATCTCATCAAAGGTCAGAGGTAACATGACCTCACAATCGGGATTGATCTCTGATTGGCTCTGGTCAATTAAGGGAATGGATAGATCCTACTTCATTGATGTGGATCCTTTCTTTATCCATTCTGCTCCAGAAGGAAACGTTCTGTGTCCCAGTTTCGTACAAAATATTGATGGTGGTATCAATTAGGACTGAGTATTCAAAATCTATGATTTCCTGGAATAAAATTGTGATAATATGAAGTTATGAGATCTTATTCTACAACTTTCTGTCATCCAAATTAAAGCTCCCAAGTAGGCTTTAAATGAAAACCCTTAAAAAATTAGTAAGTAAAGTAAATAATGGACCTACCCGTAATGAATGTGTGGTTATTGTTTTATGTCACACAGTGTTTGCATGATCGCTAATATGGAAAAAAGTCATGAAGAAAGTGGTGAGTTTGATCAATTTACAGATTCTAAAATATTCCGTAAATAAATGTACTATACGGCTACTTACTATTTACTGAATGAAAGTAATATACACTATCTGGCCAAAAACAAGTCATCACCTGGTTAACTAAGCAAACTAAGCCTTACACTAGATAATTACTGCAGTGATTACTATGTTTTGGATGGTAACAGGTTATTTAACCCTAACTGATGCGGTGAATAGCTTAACCAACTATGTTAGAAGACATATCCTGTGGTTGTGAATAAGATGTTGCTCTTTTTCAGAAGGATTGAACGGGTTATTGGTTTGCATCAGGCAAATAAAACAAATATGGAGATTGCTGAACCTACTAACATGAGGTTTACACATTATTAAAGACCTTATGGTAAGTATAATGGAGAACCATCATCTTCAACAAAGAAGTGTGGTCAGAAAAATCCTGAATGACCAGAAATTGCTTAAAAGTTTGGTAAAAATGGTAAAAAATCAACACTAGAATTCATAGCTTTGTTTCCATGCGGACATGCATCTGAAGAAATTCATGTAATACCTGCACCTGGCCTTGAGAAAACCACTTATTAGCAGGGATGGGAACTGATAAAAATGTAGCTATCCCAATTTGATTGTATATATCACTTATTGATTTGACTCCTTATGAATTCTCTTATCGATTCTCATTTGGGTTCTTATTGGCTCCGCTTTGAGAGTCAGGGTCTGACTTTTGGGCTGTCGGTATTCATTCAGCTTTATCGTCAGTCTGGGTTCCTGGCTAGCTTAGTATCAGAATGCTGTCTGTGCAGGTGCTCTCAAAGAGCTGAAGTTATGTTAGCAGTATAATGCAGCTGTTCCTTGGTGCAGTTTCCATTTTACCATCGCGCTCTCGGTCTTTTGTGCAATAACGGTCAGGTCCACATCCACGCTGTAGACTGTGCTGCTATTTTCCTCCTCTGACACATAAATCAGCTGATTGTAGCACAAGTCCAAGTGGAACAGATAAGCAGGATCAATAGGCAAGTGGACTAACAATTTCAAGGAACTGGAGTACTGGGAACTAGTTCTGTACAAGAACAGGTTTTATATTCCCATCCCTACTTATCAGTGTGGCTAACTGGAAAAAATGGGCTCTAGTTTGCTGATGACCATATTGGATTGATTGGACTCTGGAACAATGAAAAACGGTCATGTGGTCTGATGAGTAGTAGGAAAGTGATGAGAGTAAGAAGAGAGACAGATGATGTAATACTCCCTACTGCCTACTGTACCAGCCTCTGGCTGCAGTCTTATGATCTGGGGTTAGTTCAGTTGGTCAGGTCTTGATTCAGCAATGTAATGTGGCCAAAAAAAAGAGGTTAGTTGAGTACCTGAATACACTGAGCGGTCTGGTTTTTCCATCAGTGAATGTTTTTTTTCCCTGTTGGTGGTTCCAAGATGACAATGCCAGGATTCATCAGGCTCAAAGTGTGAAAGAGCGGTTTGGGAAACATGACACATCACTTTTTGGCTTGGTCACCACAGAGTGCAGACCTTAATCCCGTTAAGAATGTTTGGGATGTGCTGGAAAAGACTCTCCCACCATCAATACAAGAGAAAAAATAGTCCAAGTCTAAATTGAAATGAATGTTGTGACATTACAAAAGCTTACTGAAACAACAACACGGCAAATGTGTGCCATCAAAGCTGGCCAAAAGAAATATAGCATACATCATGTGCATGCTATATTATATTATACTGACAAAACAACCCCCAACAAAAAATAGCTTTTTATTATCCAAAATGTTTAAGTGGTGTCACCATGATTTATTTTAATAAATCCAGGCCATGATTATGTCATGAAAAAATACCTAAGTGGATTTATTTTTTAACTGCAATCTCAAAGACAGTCTTAAACAGTATGAAATTGGGACACAGCCCAGTTTTCAACTAAAAATACAACAAATGTTCCCCGCTTGCCGTTTCAGGGAGAAATTTGTTGGATGTTATTATACAGAGTTCTCTTTTTTACTCTAACAATTTACTGCAAACTAAAAGAGAAAATCAGGACAGTTTAAACTTCAGAGGAAGAAAAGCTGTTAACTGCATTCAACTAACCTGCAGAACACCTTTAACACACAGCTAAACAGTTCAGTGGGGCAGTCTTGCAAAAGGAAACTACTCAGATACGAATAATGTGCGTACTTGTGTGTTAAAAGCTGCTGTGTGGCTCAGTTACTGTCAGAAGCTTTTAGGGATAGCTTTTGGTTGGTGAACAGCCAGCAGCTTTAGGGAGGTCCCCTCAGCCTCCCACATACTACTAATCCATGTGTGTGTGTGTGTGTGTGCCCGTGCGTGCGTGTGGACATTTTGTGCTTGACCTGAAGACAGCTACAATGAACACTGTGTAGCATCGACCGCAAAGCTTCTTAGCCTGTGATAGGGTGAGACTGAGCCCACAATAGCACTGTAATACCACAGCAGACACAGACAAACACACACGGAGAAAGAGAGAGGGAGAGAGAGAGGATTTAGTGGTTTCATTAAAAGCAGATCTAGTTTAATTCACAAGCTCCAAAGTTGAAGTGAGACTCGGCGTCTGTGTCTAATCTCACATCTCTTTATAGGAATCTGTTTCTCTCTCACAGTCACAAACACACTGTGCTCCCACACTCTCCCCATACGTCCTCTGTCTTCCTGTGCGGTCTGCGATCCATCCCCACCTCCTCTGCCTCTTTCTGTCTCCGCGCTTAACGTGGCAGCCCTGAGCAGAGCGAACCTTCCATTGCTTCTTCCGCCTCCACCCGGGATTTAGCCTCACCAAAGGGGTTTGTTATCACCCAGCCCATCCTGTGGTGAATCCAAGTGGTTAGAGGACACCACAAATTGAGTATGAGGGAGAGAAAATGATTGAGAAGTGAGTTTGTTTTTGGACTTTAAAACGTTTCCACCTTTAACCTGCAACCGGATCAATTTGATCAAACTCCTCTTACATGATCGGGAGTGGTGCAAACAACATTAGGCCCTGAAGGTTCTCATCTATATCAGATATTATGATGTCACCATGTTGCCACTTACCAAGAGGCTAAAATAATCCATTTGCAGCTTTCATGCAGCTATAACACCTAAAGGCACTGTATCATTTACATTTCACAACAATAACAAATTTCTAATTTATAGCATAGGACTAAAAGATGGACAGAACAAACAATACTGAATGGGCATTTACTTGGTGTTCAAACTTATACAGTCTTATTTTAAAATTCTAGCAGATCACCAAAACATTCGCAAGACACCACATGTTCACTCTGAATTATGAGGTAATGTGTCTTGATATGATATGATAAAACATACTTTTTTATTTATATGTTATATGTTTATTTATATGTATATGTTTTTTATTTATATTAACATTTTATAGTTTGTTTTTTTAAATTTTGCATATTTAATGGAGTCTTTTACTCAGTGCAACCAATATGTAGCTTCAATAATAATCTAACATAAGCATTTAGTATATGATGGTATTTTATTTCCCGTGCAACCTACCATGTAAAGTACCATGGTGGGGTATAAACATAAATACGGAGGCTCAGAGGTTCTAAAAGTGACTTAAGACTGAAGTTTTTATTGGATTCTGACAAACTGCCTATACAGCTGATCTGAAAAAAAAAGTCGATGAATGGTGAAATCTTTTATGTATCAGCACATAGTAAAAATGAATGATGAATGCAAAGAAACCATACAATTTATGATATGCAGTTGACCAAATAATTATTTGATCACCCACTGAATTTGTAAGTTTGCTCACTTCCAAAGAAATGAACACTCTCTAGTTTTTTGCTATAGTTTCAATTTAATGCAGAGAGAGATATATATCAACTGAAAATCCAGAAAAAACACATTGCAACACATTACATAAAAGAGACTTGCTAGACCGCTCCATGACCTTAATTTGCTTCTTCTTTAGCCACTCCTTTGTTGCCTTGGTGATATTTTTTGGGTCATTGTCATGCTGTCATGACACATCTACGACCAATCTTCAGTGCTCTGGCTGAGGGAAGGGGGTTCATCCATTGGCCCCTCAAGGCGGTGAAATCCTCCTGTACCCTTAGCAGAAAAAACAAAACCATAATGTTTCCACCTCCATGCTTGACTGTGGGGATGGTGTTCTTTAGGTCTTTCTCAGCATTTCTCCCCTTTCCAACTTGGCAGATCAAGTTGATGCCAAAGAGTATGATTTTGATTTCATTTGACAACAGCAGTTTCTCACAAACCTTCTCTGAATCATTAGATGTTCACTGGCAAACTTAAGACAGACCTGCACATATGCCTTCTCGAGTAGGGAGACCCTGCGGGTGCTGCACGGTGTAGTGTGTTATCAGTGGTGTTCTTGATGACTTTCGTCCCAACTGTCTTCAGATCATTACCAAATTGGGCTGATCCACCACCTTTCTCATGATCCTCCTAACCCTGTGATTCAAGATCTTGCCTTGAGCACCAGACCGAGTGCGATTAATGGTCATTTGATATTTCTTCCATTTCCTAATATTCACATTAGTAGTTGTCACCTTCTCACCAAGCGTCTTGCGAATGGTCTTGTAGCCCACTGTACCTTGTGCAGGTCTACAATCTTGTCCCTGATGTCCTTTGACAGCTCTTTGGTCTCAACCATGGTGGTGGAGATGTTGGAATGGGAAAAATTGATTCTGTGGAGACGTGTGCTTCATACACATTACTAGTTGAGATCAGGAGCATCTGTAAATGATCGATCGATTGATTGTAATTTGGTGTGCCACATGGACACACAGCCAATCTGTGGGACTCAGAATTCAGACTGGGTTGATTCAAATACTTATTTTACTCAATGACATGCAAATCAATTTATACATTTTATGTAATGTGTTTTTTTTCTGGATTTTTGTTTGATATTCTGTCTCTCTACACTGAAATACGAATAACATAAACAAAGACTGTTCATTAGAGTGTATGCATGTTGCAAGTTATGGACATTATGTTATTACTTCCATCTGATAGCAGTATAAACCACTGCAGATGGTTGGAAGTTCCTTTACCATTAGAGAAAGCCAAGAGCATCCCAAAGCTTACTCCTGTGGTTCTACCCTACCCATTAATTAAGAGACCCTTCAGCAGCCACGCGTGCATTCAGTCTGTGTTACACTCATCACAAAGAGAGAGGGTACAGGGGCTGGACTGCAACTGGGCCCCAGACTAAAACAAGTACACAAACAAGATACACAAGCAGGGCATGTTAACAAGAAACAGATTAAACTAATCAGGGAAAAGTTAATGAATCACAAAGGAAAGACAACTAAGGAAGCAAAACAACACATAGGGACACACAGGGAAAGTAATACTTTCAAAATAAAAAAAGGAACACAAAGAATAATCAGAATTCAGTAACCCTAAGTAAGACACCATGACAATAGCTGCTGTGACCTCAATTTAGAGGATTGCAACATAACAACAGACTTACACAGACTAACAAACTTTAGAAATTTTTTTTTTCATTTTCTTTAGATATTCTTCTCCGTGCCGATCAATGCAGACTTTTGCCTTTTTGAGTAACTTCTCCTTTATTAGTCTCCAGCTGTTACTGTAGTAAAAAACGTGAGCCGCAGACAGCGTTCAAAGCCGGGATGGCTCACTTAACCATCCTGCTAGGCTTTAACTCTCAGCCTTGTAATAAAATGTTTAACTTGTCTTCATTTTCTCCTTTGCTACTGCACCCCCACCTCATTACTGTCCTCTTTTGTTTCTCTCCCTTCCCACCATCTCATCTCTCTGATGTTTCCACATCACTGACGTGTTGCATGTGTATCCCTCATAGACAAAGACGAGTGCAGCAAGGACAACGGCGGCTGCCAACACGAGTGCATTAACACGGTGGGCTCTTACGTGTGTCAGTGTCGCCATGGCTTCGTGTTGCACGAGAACAAACATGACTGTAAGGAAGGTGGGTTTCATGTGCATTCACACCCACACACACACTGGCATAAAAGCACCGGAGCGCACATGCATGCTGTCGCGCATCCACACAAGCATGTGCTCATTCATAAGAATAGCCATCATCCATCGTACGGCTCAGACACTGTCTACACACATCCACATAACAGCAGGCTTTACATTTGAGGGATTTTTTTTTCTTTGGCTTATATTTTTTCACATAGATTAAAGGGACAGTTCACACCCAAATCCAAATTAATGTATTTGTTACTTTGGCCTGTGGGGCTATTTATTCATCTAGATTGTTGAAGTGAGAGTTGTCCAATTTTTGGGATGTCCATTGTAGAAATGTCTGCCTTATCCTGAATATAAAAAAAACCTTATGGCATTTGCCTTGGAGTGTGCCCCAATGAAAAAGGAAATTGAAAAACTCAGCAGGAATGTCTCTTTCCTGAAATCATGACCTTGCTTTCGTTCTGTCAAACTACACCCACCAACCAAAGAAGGCATGCAGCTAGCTAACACTCAAGCTCAGCTGAGGGGAGACGCCATCAGTGTTTACATCCTGTCACGCTGTCACTCGCATGAGCCTCGGGACAGGTAGAGGCGTTCTTCCTGCTGCGTAGTGAAAAGCTTGGCAGACGAAGAAAATAGGTACTGGGTGAACCTGCTCAGACCAAAACAATGCAGACAAATAAATAGCACTACAGGCCAAAGGGAACACAAGTTTAAGGTTTTATTTATCAGGACATATTAAGATTAAATTAGTCCTCAGCAGGTCTTAAAATGAGGTAAATACAACCTCAGGTGAACTTCAAAACATGACATATTGCACAATGGTACTATTTCTTTAACAAAAACTGAGACAAAATGCAGAAGGAGTCATCACATGATGTGAGATGATGTGAGAGTCTGATAAAGTTACCACCTAGCTAAGGTGGTTCTCCTAGCTAAGGAATCACGGAGTGCACTTTGTCTTTCACACACTATTTCTGCATTTTTGTTAAATAAACAGTGTCAAATGCCATGCATTGTTGTTCATCTCAGGTTTTATTTACTTAATTTTAAGAGCTGCTAAAATCAAGATAACTTTTTAAAATTATGTCCTTATATGTAAAACTGTAGAACTGACAGAGACTATACTTTCTTTCTAATGTGACTGTGTATTCAGTTTTGGGGTGAACTGCTTCTTTAAGTTGCATACAGTCTTTCTCTAAGCTAATAAGTCACAGCTTTTAAATCAGACAGTGTCAAGTGTTCAACTGATTGACTTGATATGTCCGATCCTGTTACAATAAACACAACCCTCTACCAGGGAGATTTAGGACAACATCAGCAAAAATGTAAAACTTAATTATATATGAAGAGTATTTATTTTGTGTAGTGAGACTAAAAAAGAAACAGCTTTCGCATTGACATTTACTGGCCCTGAAGGGCATTTGGCTTACACTGAAAGTCATCAGACCTCACTTCGACTTTTCTTAAAGGACATTCCTGAAACAGAAACACACCATGTCCAAATTAATTACCACAGAAATGTCCCACAAAACTGTGACATTATAAATTATATGTAGGGGATTAAATTCAGGAGATGCTCCACTCTGAACGGCTTGATACTCTTGAACTTTTCTCAGATGACCTAAAAACCAGTTGGCAGTCTCTAAAACTCTGTTCACTCTGATGTGTGTGAGAAGCGGACAAAGGGTGGAAAAAGGTTTTAGTTTGACAGAAAACATTATTTATTAAAAGTTATTTGCACTTTCACACACACACACTCGCACACACACCCTGCTGAATGGACATATTATACACAGCTCTTTGAAGTTGAACTTTTGAACACGTACACACACACTCACAACATCAGCACTGACATACACACCTCACTAAAGACTCCCCGTGATGCTCATAAAAAGACTCATGTTTCAAACATCTGGGAGCTTGAAAGCTTTGCGTGTAGCGTCGTCTTCCTGTGTGTACATGTGTGTTTATATGTGCACAACACCAGTGTAAGCTAGCCTTGCCGTGTCATACTAATTCATATTCCCGTCACACGGCCTGTGCCCCTGTTTATATACATACATGAGCTTTAGTGTGTTTGTGAGAAGATTTCAGCAATTGTTGTTACACTCATCACTGAGGATAAAGGTTACACACCTTTATGGCTTTTCACACCAGTGGGAAATATAAAAAAATAACACACAGCACCCTTTAAAGTCTCAGGGATCTCATTTTAAACTCTTGCAATGACTTTGAAACTGTTAGTTTCTACCAGCAACTTCATCAGATTGTAGCCATGGCTCTGTCTATATACATGAGATGTTATGCTTCTCTGTAAAAACAAAACTGTGTGGGGATCTTGACATCTGTATGTGATACTTTGCATGCTAGAAAAAAAAAAAGCCTTTTTAGACTCATGCGTTGTTCTTGTGGATGCCATTTCATGCTGTACACGAGTTTGGTTTTCCTGAGAAATAAAAGTCATCACCTTCAAACACATCTTCTTTGTCGTGTGCATGCCTTTTGCCTCCCCGCACCTTCATAAAGCCATAGCATTTGTCTCATTAAAATCAAATGCATGAAAATGCCATGTGTGACTGTGTGTGGGCTGCTCTGGATGGCTTTAACCTGAGACAGACTCCAGGAGGAAAGTAGTCAGTGTTAACAAGCAGCTCCTGTGTGTTCCCAGACTTGCCCATCAGTGACAAATGAAGTGCAGCTGATATTTTTCAGTGCACTTTCTGAGATTCTGTGGCAACAAAGAGCTGAGTAAGATTTTCTATAATGTAATGAGTAGGTGGAGTTGACAAAGCCTTAAAATCAAAGAAAGTGGGTCAAATTAGAGAGTAGTCGTCAGGAATGAAACAAAACCACTGAGTTTGATACTTCTCCAATGAATGCAATGGTGTTTAGAAAAGCATTCAATCTTAAAAAGACTCTAAATGTTACATGTGTGTTGTTACATAAATGTACACAATTTGTCAGTCTAAACTCACTGAATGCATATAGAAAGCATTCAGGCCGACCTCCTAACCCAAATCCAAAATAATGATATGGTTTACTTTAATTACTGTATACAAATAAATGATGTACACACACACACACACACACAGACAGACACAGACACACACACACACACACACACACACACACACACATATATATATATATGTGTGTGTGTGTGTGTGTATGTATGTATGTATGTATGTATGTATGTATGTATGTATGTATATATATATATATATATATATATATATATATATATATATATATATATATGTACTCAGCTATTCTGTTACAACTACAGTTTTAATGACACATGCTCTATCATGTTACTGTTTAGGTGTTGGGACATTTTCACTACAAGCTTTCCAGTTCTTTAAGCAGTTCTGTATACTGATACAGTATAGAAAGTGCAAAGGTCCCACTGCAGTGTTTGTGCAAAGCTTGCTGCCAATTTCGAATGAAACCCACTCTGAACTTGTCACCAGGATGTGCTTCTTTGAAATCTTCTTCTCTCATTTAGTTCTTGTGTTTCTCTCCTTCCTGTTCCTTTTCCATTTCCTCTGACCTTTTCCTGTGCAGCCATGATTTTTAAACTTCCTCTCTGTGTGTGCTCTTGCATGTTTGCGTGTGTGTGTGTGTCCAGCCGAGTGTGAGCATAAGATCCACAGTCCCAGTGGGACCCTGAGCAGCCCAAACTGGCCGGACAAGTACCCCAGCCGGAAAGAGTGCACCTGGGACATCACAGCCACACCGGGACACAGAGTCAAAATTGTAAGTGTGCATCACGTAAAAACGGTTTCAACATCGTCGGGCTTTTCTTTCTCTGTGTGTTTTCCTAGAAATCACAGGAATGACACCCCACTGTAACGACGCACAGTTCTGTCTGTCTGTGGGGTCATCTTGTATGTTAAAACCTTGGGTTGGCTTCTTCTCTTGCTACACAGTCTTCTCCTTTCGTGTTCCACTTATGAAATCCAAATGTGAATGAGGGAGAAAGTGCATGTTTGTATATTTGGGCTAACTGTGAGTGAGTGTTCATGCATTAGAGAAAGGCCTTGGGCAGTGGCCATCTGTGTCACTGTTCCTTTCCACGCCTGTGTATGCGTGTGTGCTGCCTACACACACGCACGCACACAGACACACAGACACACAGACACACACACACACACAGTCTTTTGCGCATTTTCTAATTTGGTGCACATGTATGTATTTATAAGACACCATTAAAATTGAGCTCCAGTACCATTTGGTGAAGTGTTTGTTTCTGCTGCAGAAACTCAGACATTTCAGTGTTGCCTCTCTAGAGAAGATGATGTGAGAATTGCAAGCTAAGCATAGTCTTTGCTCCAAGACAAATCTGAATGGTTATTTGGTGCTTGGCAGTTTAGGAATTCATTCAAACTCTGACTCTGAACTTTTGCTTGATGGAGCTGATGACAGGGGCAATGATAATGGTCTTTCTGTGTGAGTTTGCATTTCTCCCCATGCTTGCATGGGTTCTACTCCAGCATTCTCCCACGGTCCACAGACATGCAGTTTGTGGGGTCAACTGACGATTCCAAATTGCCCATAGGTGTGAAAGGTTGTCTGTCTCTCTGCATTAGCCATGCAACAGACTGACGACCTGTCCAGGGTGTACCCCGCCTTTCCGTATAAGACAGTTGTGATAGGCTACAGCCCCCCTGCAACCCTGAATTGGATAAGTGGAAGAGAATGGATGTATAGAGAGGAAGACATGTCAGAACAACAAAACAGAAAACCAGTGATGACATACAATCTTTGGTTTTCTTTTACTTCAGAGGAAAAAATGACAGCTGATGTTTGTCTTCAGCTTCTAAAAATGTTCATCTTGACCAAACATTTTATTTAAAAACTTAAAAAAGCACAACACAGGTGCACTAAAACATGTTGAGATGATGCTGTGAACAAGACATAACCTTAGTTTACATCATGACTGCTTCCTCTGTTTGGCCAAAAAATGCTGACAAAAAAGGTCATGGAGGTTGCAAAAAGATGATTATTTGTAACTGTCTCTTAAATGTTTTAATAATTTAGTTTATAAAATTCAGAAAGTTCAGAAAATAGCGCAGTCCCCCAAAGATAAACTATAATATGCATTGTCACTTTTTACGAGTATTAGTAAGACTTCTCAATTATGAAGCCAAAATTGGTTTGAGTTTGGCATTTAAGATTAAAGAATTGCTTTAATCTGTTAATTATTGCAGCCTTCAAGTAACTTTCTGTTAGTTGACTGTTAGACTACTACTTTTACTTTCTAAAGGTACTTACGTCATAAGTGCAGAGCTCAAATTTGTTCTCACAACAAACTAAATAACAGGAGGAGCAACCTGGCCACCAATTGGTTTGTGGAGTTGTGTTCTGAATCATCCTACAGTACTGGTCAGAATTTAATCGTATTTACACACAATAACCACCTAAAGCAGGGGTGTCAAGGATAAGGCCCAGTGGCCAGAATCGGACTGACACTAGACTCCAATCTGGCCCATGGAATGACTTTGGAAAATGTGAATACCGGCATACATTTTGGACTTTTAATTGTAGTTTTACAGCTTTTACTACTGATAAAGACATCACCCATGATCATTCATACTACACCAAAGTAAACAATTAGATTACAGAAAAGTTTTTGTTTTTTCACCTTTACTCTAGAACTGTTTTTTCTACTATGAGTCTACAGTGAAAAAAAAGAGACATTTTCTGTAAAATAACAAAAACTTTGTTTTATACATACTACGAGCTACGGGAATTTCTCTATAATTTTACACCTTTATTTTTCACAGTTTAATCTGACGTTGTGTTTTTATGTCGAAAAAAAAACAGATAAATTGTTGACATTGTGAGGCAGCATGGTGGTGTGGCTAGCACTGTTGCCTTGCAGGAAGAAGTTCCTGAGTTTGACTCTCCCATCTGGATGGGGCGTTTCTTGTTTTACAAGAAGTTTGCATGTTCTCCCCGTGTTTGCATGGGTTCTCTGCAGGTACTCTGGCTTCCTTTCATGTCCAGAGACATGCAGTTATTGGGGTTAGGTTAATTGGTGATTCTAAATTAGCCCATAGATGTGAATGGTTGTCTGTCTGTCTGTGTTAGCCCTGCGTCAGACTGGTGACCTGTCCAGGGTGTCTCCCATCTCCAGGCCCCTCCAACGGTCCTGATAAGGATAAGCGGAAGAGAAATGATGTATTGTTTAAATTGCACTTCTTTATCTTATATCTTAAGATCTTAAGATATAAGAGATTAAATGTGTAGTTAAACTTCATTGCAGTGACAGAAAGGGGAGTTTCACTGGCCGGCCCACCAGAGATCAAAGCATGTTGGATGTCGCCTACAATGTAAAATGTAATGCAAATGAGTTTAATATCCCTGTCCTAACAGTTCTTCACGCAGTCTGTGCTCAAGGTCAAGGTCACATTTGTCATTTTAGAGGCAATAAACCGAAAACTGTTTATTTCAGATGTACTGTAGATGTTTATCGTGAGGGTCTGTGGGGATTGACTAACTTTTGAAACAAGCCTCGCGTTGGCTTCATGGATCAGCTCCAGAGGTTTGTCCTCACAAAGATTTCAAAGAAAAAAAAAAAAAATCACTCACATGCTCACATTTACACAGGATGCTTTAGATAATCCTCCTAAAGTCATGTTCCCATGCATGTGTCTCACACACACACACACACACACACACACACACACACACACACACACACACACACAGACTGTTGAAAGG
>VUQG01027696.1:5088-17854 GCA_015106755.1 Etia nguti | reverse complement strand
AAAAAAAAGAGAAATGCCCATTCCTTTTTTTTTCTCTAAGCAAACATCCATGACTGCTGAGTTACTGTAGCAGTACTCATACAGTTTATGTACTCTGCCTTAGTGCACCATGTGTTGGGATAAACCTAAAAATGAATTTCATTATTGATTTATCTAATTAATACTCTCTTTTTTACCATCTGATCATCAAAAGTCCTCAAAGTCCACTCAAAGCCCACAGTGATTTGTTTTTTGAGACTAATAATGGACTATGAAAAGCCCTCCCCCTCTCTCTCAAAAAAAAATAAAAATAAATAGTGAGAGCAGAAACAGGTTTTTAGAATATTTTGCTGAAAGATCAACCAAAGGTTTCATCAGAAAGGTTGACTTTTAGTTAACTGATTAATCACCTCTGGTTAGTCTGAGACTTTTAATAGGAACTGTTATCTAATAAGCAACTGTCAGCTACTCTCTTATATTCAGGGTTTCACCACAGCACGTTTGATATTTAAACCAGATGCAACCCCAAAACTATTTGTATCTCCTCGTGGAATCGCACCATGGATCTTTTGCTTGGCAGGCTTACCTGTAAGCCACAGGAACGGCCTACCTACTGAAATTTAAAAAATAATAAATGTGCCAACAAAAATTTTCGAAAAAAATCCACGACTGGTTCAGCTGTAGCAAATCTGCCCAATTTGTCCCACAATGCACCACATCTACATCACTGATTTTTACCTTTCATTAAGCAGATAAAAGACAGGTAACACACTCCATCTGCTCGGGAATATTATGATTAGACTACTGAGCGCTCCAAAACAACTTCAGCATGAGCGTTGAAAGTGTGCCGTTACCTATGACTTCAGCTTTCAGCCCAACACTCAGGTCCCAAGGCAAAAATGAGATTTAAACATCTGCTTATTCCTGAACATCACATGTAAAACGTAGAAAAGCTCCAAAATCAGACACAAAACCGCGCTGCGCTGCAAGAACCGTTTGATCTTCTGCAATGCCTGTGTGGGCAGTGAGGTGCGGCTAATTTTACCCAAACATCATTTTTGGTCACATAGCATCTTTAATACCACCATTATAATAATTAGGATATCAAAAGTATCGAGTATACATACATAATTTGCATTGCGGTACACAAATCTGAGCTGATTTATGTGTTAATATCTTTCATTTGTTGTTCTCAGGATCAACTTTTATTATCTTGACATTGTGCTGATACATTAAATCGTCCTGAAGAAGTATTTCAGGAAGAAGAACATTTAATTGGACATGTATTGTTAAGCAATATAAAAAGTTGTTTTTTTTTCCTTGATATTTCCAAATGTAACTTGAATCCTATAGTCTACTACTTTCCAATACCAATAGTCAAGAATCTTGATATAAGCCAAACTAGAGTCCATGTCACCAAAATCAAAGTACTTCAGGTAGGTTCCTTCACCTACAGTTGTCTGGATATTCTGTAGTTTTTCTTCTGTTTTTTGCAGTTAAGTTCTTGAAGCTGTGGGAACAGTCTATTGAAGCCATGCCTGTTTTTATAACAGTCCCAGTAAATGGATTCTCAGGAGTCTGAAGATGTACGCGTGTGAGTGTTTATGTGTGTGTATTGGTTGAGGAAAGCGTGGGTGGAAAAAACTGGTGAAGCACCCCACTTTCCTCTCTCCTCCACCACCGTTATGGTCTCAGTCTGTGCTGCCTGTCAGACGCTGGTGATGGAGGCCAGGCAGTTCGATGACTTCTGGAGTTTCTCAGGCTGTGTGGTGGGGGGCTCTGGGATGGTGCGAAAGCTGAATGGCAGTCCGATACTACTGGTGCCAATGTGGCCAGGGCTCAGCGCTGGATTTTGCCGTCTATTGCTTTCCACTATGCTGGATGTGTTGGATGCAAGGCTTTCACGTGTCCTGCACGACAAAGATGACATGACATCAAGTTTTTTTGTTTCGAAAATTGGGTTATATAAATTGAGGTTGAGAAAGAAACAGAGTGGAAACCCACTGAAATACTCTTGATACCATTTTAAAATACACTTTGAATGCTGAGGGGAAAAAAGCTGATAGGTTATTGACAAAATCAGCATGCTATTAAACAAAAAGTGAATGTAAATCAAGTGTTAACAATTAGAATTAGAAAGCCCAATTTTAAGTTCCAAAATACAGGAAATTTACACATTTTTAAATAAATACTAGTCTTTGTAGCAAGGCTATAAACACAGCACCATTAAAATACGTATTACAGTGGCTATTCCATTTTACACATGATCATCAGTGTGTGAAAACATCTGCACAGCTCCGACAATGCCATCAAGGTTATATTCTTTTTTATCAACTAGAGACATTTACAAAATGTGAGGTTGTACTGTAAGTCAAAGTGAGTTTGAAAAGCAAAGATTTATAACAGTAAGGGAGGTTTAATGACAGATGCTCTATTTTACCAAGTGTAGCATCCAACATTTTTTGGAGCTTGATCCATGCACAAAAAGACAAGGTTGCCCAGTTTCAATTGCATTTGTTTTGAATTTTTACTTTTTGAAAATATTAAATGAGAGCATGCATGCCTTCTAGAAGCTTCTGGAAGATATACACCCCTGTACTGTCTGTCAGTTTATCCAGAACTGGTTCACACATGATTCTCAGACATTACACTGGCTTCATATTTCACTCAAAGAAACAGAAATGACTTGTAAAACAGATGCTTGCAACCAGTAAAATATGAAGTTGGAATAGCTATGTATCATGACTTTATGTACCTCTGTTTACTTTTGGGTATTTTTGAAAGTTAAGAGAAAAAAAGCCTGTTTTGATACAGTTCCAACCAGTGTTGGTCAAGGTACTTGAAAATAGTAATTAGTTACTAATTACTGATTATTTCTCCAAGAAAGTAATCCTATTACTTTACTGATTACTTATTTTCAAAAGTAATTAGTTACTTTATTACTAAGTTACTTTTTAAAAACATGATACACAACCTGAATACGTTATAAAGCAATAGACCTTTCAGCCCAAATCTATTTTTTTCTGCATAAGCCATCATATAAAATTAAATCAAATCAAAGTCTCTTTTTAAAACTTGTTTTGTTAGTTTTAATCTTTTAACTTTATGCACATTGCATCAAGCAAAAATGATATTATATGCAACTGTCTTTGACTGGAAGAAATTTGTTTAACATTTAAACCTATTTTCTGCATATTCCATCATATAAAATAAAATAATTTTTTGTGTTTACACTCACTCTTTCAAATAGATGCAAGTAAAACACAGTAAAAAATAAATAAAATCAAAGATTCAGCAGCACTAAGTCCTGTCGCTCTTAAATCTATTTTCACCTGTTAAGCACGAGTGGGGCAGGTGGAGGTTTGCCCGGTGCCACAGCGCTAATGTCCGGGGGTTTCTCTGTGAATTTCATATTCCCGTGGCAGCGTGCTCGGTGCTTGCTCAGATTTGAAGTTTAATTTTTCACTGTAGAAAGAAGTTTTTCTTTCCACGCAGAGTTTACAGCAGACTCTAATGTTTTTGTCACTTTTTAACGGAATCAAAGTCAAAGTAATGTCAGTACTTCCAAGCTTTAAACGCTGCACTCCATATTATCCATTGTTGATCTACACACGTCTGTTGCTGCCACGGACATCGCACACTCACACGTGATTGTCATGAGACACTCTCACAAACAAAATCACGGTTTAGTAACAGTAACAAAGTACCAGTAATCTAATTACTTTTTTTGTAATCCCTTACTTTACTCGTTACTTGAAAAAAGTCATCGGATTACAATAACGCCCATCTCTGGTTACAAGATGGACAAAAGTATTGGGATACGCTTTTTAATCTTTGAATTCAAGTGTTTTGAGCCCAATTGCTACATGTGCATAAGATCAAGCACCTATCCATGCAGTCTGACTTTACAAACATTTCTGAAAGAAAGGCTTGTTCTTTCAGAAATGTTTCTCAGTGAGTTTCAGCGTGGTACTGTAATGGGATGCTATGCTGCATCACGTCAGTTTGTGGAGTTTCCGTCCTCCCAGATATTTCGCAATCAGATTTAAGTGGCATTATTGAAAAGGGGAAGCATTTAGGAACTAAAGCAACTTTGCTATGAAGAACCAGATCAGTAGCGCTTAAATGTTGCCAATACTCTGTTGACTGAATAGCTACAGAGCTCCAAACCTCCTCTGGCATTAACATCAGCACAAAAATTATACACCAGGAGCTTCGAAAAATGTACTATGTAGGTGGCCCAGTGCTTTTGTCCATATAGTATATTATACAGTCCTTTTTAGAAGTAAATTACCTTCTACAAAAAAGTAATGACTAAAGCAAACATGGCTGTAGCTTCCAGGTTTGAACAATAAAGCCAAAGCAGAGGTGCCTTAACCCTACATTCTGTCTGAGGGCCAGCAGAGCAAAAAAAAACAAAAAAACAAAAACAAAACCAAAAAGTATGTTTCCTGCTATAAATCCTGATCATATGTGGTAAGATTTCCCATGGTATGAAACCACACAGTCATTAGCTAATAAATTGTCAATCACAAGGCATAAATCAATGAGTGTGCAGTTTCACAGTGAGACCCGCTCATCCACTTCACATCTGTTTTTTTCTTTTCCAACCAAGATGCTGACAGTGACATCACAGTAGTTACGCCCATCTACGCTCATACAGTGTATGATGACACAACCCTGTCACAACTCAGTGTCATCCACCGAGCATGTGTGTGTTTAAATTGAAAACTATGCAGATCCTGTAAGACCAAAAAATAGAACTTTGGTAGGCAGACTGGTTTATTGCTTACCATCAAGAATCTGATGTTAATGTGTGCCATTTTGCACACTTTCATCTATTTATTTTAAAAAATAACTGTGAGGATGTTCACACCCTATTTACACATATACAAACCTCATTGTTGTTTTAAACAAACCAGTCAGCAGCTAAATAAGCACATCGGTGGATGAGCACAAACCAGCATCTTCAATGGCTGGACTTTGACATACATACAGAACCTTTACAGCACTATTGCCAAAGCTGAAAGCTCATATTTCTTCAGCCTAGAGATAAGCAAACAGTGTAACACGACACTGATATGAGCAGTCTCAGATGAGTTGATTGTTAGCCAGCTACAGTGAATAGATTCATAACCAGGAAGGTTGACGACGGGACAAAATATCAATTACAATTAAAGTATTTTTTGGTCTTGGAGCCTTCACATTGACCCATGACATCTTTCACTAAGGTCTGGGTGCAAGAAACTTTAATTTATTTCAACAAACCACACATAACCACAATATCTGTTTTAGAGGAAATATTCAGGCCCTCATGTGCTCTACTTCAGCATCCTAACTGCACTCTATACACAGTTTACTTTAGCACATACCTGGGGGAGTTGAATCCACTGTCCACTGTGACACTGCTGCTGTCCATGCTGTCCAAACGGGCAGAGTGGGCTGACTTCTGGCTGCTGCTGTTCTCTGTCTCCTTGGGGCTGAGTAAAGTCAGATTGGTCTCCAGTTTTCGCTGCAGATCGTGGTCCTTCTCCCGTTCCAGGAGCCACTGCATGGTTCCCTCCCCACCACCACCACTGCCTCCACCATTACCACCCCCTTCCCCATGGTCTTTGTTGTCCTCTGCCGAAGCCAACTCTTTGTGCGAGTCCTCCTCTGGCTCTTCCTCGTCCTCGTCGTCTGATACATTATAATAGTCAAAGGAGGCGGAGGGGACTGTTGGCTCTAAGCAGCCCTGTAAAACTGCAGGTGACGCTGAGGAAGTCGCTGAATTGGAAGGCTGCTGGGGCTCAGGATTGTCTAGGGCCTCTGTTGATTTGGCATGTGAGGCTTTCCGCAATGTGCCAGACTTGGTGTAGCTGCTGTCCACGTAGCCGCTGGACAAGGCATTGTGTGGAGGTTTGAACAAAGTGTCCTTGCTGAAGATTTCTTTCCTCTTGATCACCATACCACCTCCTCCCCCTCCGGGATCTACATTGTGTTGGTGTGGCGTCAAACGGGCATTTTGCGCCGGCTCCGGCGTCTGGCTTGGCGTCAGTCGCGTTGAGCCGTTCTGTCCTTTTGCTGCCGACAAGTCCTCTTTGTACTCCATCGTGTGAGGAGAGGTGAGGTGAGGCGTTTGGCGGTCAGCCGGAGAGCCCTTTCGGAGTCCCCCTGATGAGGTTAATGTGTCATATTCTGATTTTGCCTGAGGCGAAGGGGCAGTTAAGATTGTTTCATTTGACGTATTGCACTGGAAGTACTCATCTGTTGAGGGCTTAGAAGAAAGTCCCATTAGCTCATTGTACGTTGGCAGGCTGTCTCTGCTTTTGTTCCTCTCCATTGTACTCCGGATCCTTGACTCATCCAAACTCCCTTTCCCCAAATCAGGCACATTGAAATCAGAGTGGAACTTAGCAGCAGAGAACATGATCCTTGAGTAATGGGAGGACTTCTGCGTGGCCCGCAGGGTGCCATCATCAGTGTAGTAATGACTACGCTCCTCCAGACTTGGTTCAAAGTCTTCTGGTGCACCCAGTGACGGGCCTTTTAGAGAGTTGTCCATGGACCGAGATCGTTCTTTCGCCTGATCTGACCTCTCGTGACGAGACTTCCTGTCCTGATTGTGACTGTGACTCCTTTGCACTCTGGACTGGCATGTTCCACGTGAAGGCTCGGGGAAGGGCATCTCTGTCCGTCTCTTAGCTAGCTCCCCAGACACATCCCACTCGGGGGTAACAGGGCAGTATGACTCAGTGATGTTGGGGTTGCTGTGGACCAGGTATGTTGCGCCGCCACTTCGCCTGCGCTCCAAGGTGTACATAGCCTCTCGGGGTGAGCGAACTAACGAGTGGCTAAAGAAGCGGTAATCCCTTTCCATGAACACAAGATCCCAGTTTGAACCCTCAGATGGGTCTCCCCTGGAGGTCCGCGGTTTGCTATGAGAGCGGGACTTACCGTGTGGAGCCCTCCGGTGGCCTCTGCCCCTCCTGCTGCGTGCACTGTGCTGAGCCGAAGACCCTGCCTTGTTCTTCTGCGTGCGCTCTTCCTCTAGCCTCTTCATTACAGCCGTGTGCCTCGCAACATTCTCCACCGTTAGGTCGGGGTTGATTCTGCGAATGATCTCCATCTCCACCTCGCGGGGGATGGGCGTGGTTGGCACATCCTCGTCACGAAGCGGCCACTCCTCTGGGGGGAACTGGGCTGAGAAGGTTGCCAGCTGCCTCATTTTGTCCTTCTTAAAACTCAGCCTGAAGAGCCTGAGTCCGAACCTTTTGGATTGCTTCTCGCCGCTTCCGCCGCCCCCACCACTTCCTTCTTTCTTTTTGGTCAGAGTGTCAGTTTTATAGGGGAAAGAAGTGATGCTTTTGCCCTTATCAGCTGGATCTTGAGACGGTGATTGCTGGGCAGGGGGAGAGGTGGGAGCCGGGGGATGGGGGTACGATGGCGGCTCACCTCGGTGCTCCTTGGCTGATGCACTCGGCGGAGGATCCCCGCCGCTGTGATCCTTGGGTGGCTTACTTTGATAGGAATCTCCCCTGTGCTCCTTTGGTGACTTGCTCGGGAGTGCAGGGGGGTGATGTTTGGACGGGTCTTCGCGATAGGAATTGTACGAATCATTGTTATTCTTGCGAGGAGGCCTCTCCCTCAGACAGCCAGGCGTGGATGGTGTGGCATTGCCAGACTGAGGTGTAGCACAATGCTGAGGTTGCTGCTGTGGCTGTTGTTGTAGTTGTTGTTGTTGTTGTTGCTGCTGTTGCTGTTGTTGTTGCTGCTGCTGTTGCTGCGGACGCTCTTGCAGTCGATCATCCAGGTGATACCACTTGTTGTTTGTTCTGATGAGAGAGGGAGTGATAAAGTAGGTCTGGGGAGTGACAATGAAGTAGCCCTCTGGAGTTGGGTAGATCTTCCTCTCTCGCACCAGCATGTTCAGGGTATGTCGCAGAACCTCTGAGCTGGGTGTAGGCACACCTGCAGAAAACAGATGAAAAATTAGTTGAGTCACAGCTTTATTTTAAAAGCTTCAAATTCCTGAAGTTCACTTCAAATACAGGCATGTAGGTAACATTTGTTGCAGGCTCGTGACATTTTTGAAACAGTAAAATAATTAAACGAAACAGATCGTAACTTAGGAAAAGGGAGATCTCTATAAGTACTACGTGGAAGGTAACAAGTACATAAGCTCAGATGGAAAGTGGAATGTAAAAAACTTACGAGACTATGACCTAGAAAGAAGCGGGAGAGGGGATGATATCAGAAATGTCTTGACTTCCCTTAACCAAGGGAAGTTTTTTTTTTCCCCAACTGCAACTGTAATCAACTGCAGGCTATTAAATACCCTGTCTTAAAGGACAATGTAGTAGTAGTCTCACTTTTTACTCATATGGCATTTTAGTGTGCTTCCTATGTGTGAATCTAGTCCAGGATTTTTTAAGATTCTGATTTGTTGGTGGTGCGCCGCCGGTGAAAGTTTACCACAAAAACAGATCCAGTATTTTAATTTAAATGTAATCTATTTAATTCCCTGACGATCCCAAATAAATTGGTGTTTTCTAGGTTAAACATGACCATGCCATGAGAATTAAGGGGTTTTCCCATATGGAAAAGATATATATAAATCTTATAAAGTTTGTATCTGTCTTGTGTGAAACTTGTATGAAAAGCATACAAGAGTGAAAACAGATATAAGATCCCTTGAAAAATTATATAAATGAAACTTGTATGTTTTGGATACTTACTAAAACAATATATGAAAGTGGCCACTTTCATGAGTAAATCATATAAGCCTTATATGATTCACTATATGAAGTAGGCCAAATCTGATGCAAGTCTTTTATAAGTTTTTTCTATTTCTTTTCCATATGGGTTCATTTTAAATAAAGAGAGTGTCTTTGGTGTTTAGCTTGGATTTCCCACTCTTGCTGTTCAGAAACCTGAGGCATGTTTTGCAGTATGCTTTTTTTTCATAATACAGTACATGGTTTCAATGGATGACAGGTCTGAGACTGCACGCAGGCCAAGTTAGCACCTAGACTCTATTACTCCTGAACCATGTTGTTGTAATACGTACAGAATGTTCTTTGGTGTTATCTTGCTGAAATAAGCAAAGCCCTCCATTAGAAGCCATCTGGATAGCAGCACACGCTGCCACAAAACCTGAAAATGTTCTTCAGGTTTAATGCTCCCTTCACAAATGTGCAAGTTATTGCTGCCGTGTGCACCAGTGTCTCCGTACCTACTTCAGATAAACTGTGAGAATTTCTAGTCTGGATTCAATGCACTTTTAGTTTAATAAAAAAAATTGGTCTTTGGGCTATTCCATTCAATTCCTAATTTAAAAAACAAACAAACAAAACACCACCTGATCAGCACAGATTTGCCTTAATTTAAATCAATGGGAAAGGTACACACTTAATGGGAATTAAAATTTCAGGTCCCTAATGTAGTTAATTCCCTCAAAAAATAAACAATTTTTTATTTTTTTTTATTTTAGATGTTTGTCCAGGTTTTTCCCTTTTTTTGAGGGACCTTTTGAAAATTCCATTAACTACAAAACTGCTTGATCTAGGTCCTTCAAATGTTTAAGGTTAAATATCTGGTAATATGACTCTCTGAATATGAACTCTTATAAGTGTAGCTCAAGTTAACATCAAATGATTGATGTCTGATGTCTCTAATAATTTGGATGTGTAATCTCTCACAGCACATCTGGAGACCTCCACAATCCACAATTTTGGAGGAAAGGAGCGATATTTTTGTTTAAACCTTATTAAATTCAAGGCACATTATATTCTTTAAAACTGTCCAACACAGGTGAATAGTTCAAAGTTAAATATGGTAAAAAAATCAATTTTCATCAACCTTTAGTCTCATATCCTCCATTATGTACATCATTCAAATCACCTTTTTCAGAAAGACTAAGTTTCTGTTAATATCACATCCACATGCATGAAGTGATTGGGATAATCACTCACATCTTATATCACCTTGTAAACTATAGGTATTATGTGAAATTTTCAGGCAAATCTGAAATAGTCAGGTGGGAGGCGTCTGATGATCTGACATGGACCGACCCTTTCATAAATACCCAGTTATCATCAAAAGCTGTTCACTATACTCATAACCTTTATATAGACATTCATATAATGTATTGACATTATATCAGTTACAGTTTTTAACACAAATGATTCAACAATTTATTTTAACTGCTTTACAGCAAAGCAACATACGCAAGTATATCTGTGAATGACAACAGGCTACACAGTGATCACAGTTTGAGACCTCTACCAGTCAAGACACATGCAGAGCTATTGTGAGGAATACACTGTACAAAAATGCTGGATATAGCAAAATTTAAAACTCACATATGCAAACTGATGTTACTGATTTAATGTCTTTTCTTTTTTTGTTTTGAATTTTTACTTGTTCAACAAACACTCTAGTTTCGTAAAACTGAATTCTCTTGTTCGGGTTTTACGAGGTTAAATATGAAAGTAAGATGCTGCTAGAGCCATAATGTTTTGGAAAATGATACATTTGTTGTCATTTTCTCTTCTGTACACCACTACAGTGGATTCCAAATCAAATAATCAGGATGTTATCGAAGTGCAGGCTTTGAGTTTAACAGTTTTAACTGTTCAAGATTTGTAGCCATTTTTATACACAGTTCCCCATTTTCAGAGGATTAAACGTAACTGGACAAACTGACTGACCAACACCGTTCAAACCGTATATAAATTATATTGAATATATCCAAATGGAGGATTATTTTGTGTTAAAACTGATCATATTTATATGAAAACTGATCCATTTTATTTTAATACTATATGGACCCTGCTATTACAGAGTTGTGTCAGTCTTAGAACCTGCAAAAACATGCAACTGATGTTCATCAGTAGTAAATGTTGCAGAATTCTGGCTCTTCTAGCTAGAAGTCCAGCTATTAATGTTAAATATGATTGTATTTGTAAAGCTAAAAACTGGGAAAACGGTACACAAACACAGACCCATCTCTCAGTGTCACATACATCTATATTTACTGTATTTTAATATATTTTAGACTTGGGTCATCATTTAAGTGCAAAGATAAATTTTATATTTTTTCCGTCAGGTTTTCAGCTAGCTCACATATAATGTCAGAAAAAAGAAGAAAGCCCATCAAAAAGCAGCAAAGCAACAGGTTGTCTTAGTTAAAATAAAGAAAGAAAGGGCAGGAACGAAATTCTGTGAAAAACTGAAATGAAATTATTTCACTGATTTTCTAAATGATTTCCAGTTCAGTGACTAATGATAAACAAATCAACACAAAGTGTCAGGACTTTCATGAGAACCCATTCAGCGATATCAGCCATTAGTGAGATATTACAAGAAGTGACTGTGTATCAGCATGTTTAAGTTGCTCTTTGAACAAAGAGTCTGCATTTGACGTGCAGAAAATGTGAAACATAAAGAGCGTGACTCTTCTGCTTGAAGAATTTAGTTAAATGTAAAACATCTAAATACAAAAAACCAAGATATGACAAATAAATGGTAAATAAACAACATGCATATCTAATGAATTAATAAAAATATCTAGATTTTCAGGCTTTGATTTTTAACATTTTTTCAGCAACATATGCCGTAACGCATGCATAACAACTTCCTGCATGTTTGAGTGCAGTACCATGTTAAGACGCAGGTGAGAGGGCATACCTGGGAAGCTGGCAGTGAGGTGCTCCACCAGTGCCTCCTGGTTGACAGGCTTGTGGGCAGAGTTCATAGCAGAGATGGCCAAGCACAAGATCTCTCCCAGCGGGATGAACTGTGACTGGCTGATAGGTGACATACTGATCGGAGACACGTCACCTGCAGGAGGAGGAGGAGGAGATGGAGGAGGAGGAGGAGGAGGCAAAAGCACAACTGTTAGATCATGAATGAACAGCAGGCGCAGCGTGTGAAGCTATGATGTAATGGTCAAACAGCAGCAGTGTGTATGCCGCCTGCCTGTAGAGGCTCCACCCCTCCTCTCTGCTTCCTCAGCCTCTTGCTCCTCCCGTTTCTCGTAGCTTAGCAAAGCGAGGCAGCTGCTGCTGCGGTGACCGGAGTATGAAATCACCTGAATCTGATTGACATCGTGTTACGAACTGAAACGGGAGCTTGGACAATCAACATATCTGAAATTTAAATGAAAGCCTATTTTAGAAGAGCTACCCCGGATAATTTCTCCATAAGCTGGCTTTGCTGTCAGCTGTAGTGAGTAGTGAAATCATCTTTACTACCAGGCGGCTGAGTTTCAAGCCCTTTAAAGAGCAAACACTGGTTCTGCTGAAAGGTTGCAAAGCGACACACTGAATCCACTGCTGCGGCATCTGCTGTAGTGACCCTGTCCTCTGACCTGCATCAGGTGATTGATAATCAAATGACAAGATGCAGGAACTGCATCATCAGAGCTTCTATATTTAATCTCTACTTCAACACTGTGCTTCCTCATCTTCAGCAACTTGAAAACAGATCGTCCACCGTTTTAAAGTTTCCTTATAATTCGCTGTCCATGGTTCCTCTGCCTAAGCTGAAATGTGTGCAGAGCTCTGCCTCCTCAGCCTGCTCATCTGAATGGTCAGTTAAGCAACACAATGACGTTATCTCTACTTAGTATCACAGTCCCCCTTAAGCTTTACGTGGTTGTACAAGACTTTACGTGTATTCTAGTAAACATAAGAAAAGCCACGTCTGCTCAAAATCAGCACAAAAGTAAATCGCCTCCTAGATTGCTTTTATAGCGTCCTATAGCAAAGAAGCAAAAAAAAAAAAAAAAAAAAAAGCAAGCGTA
>VUQG01027692.1:0-11474 GCA_015106755.1 Etia nguti | reverse complement strand
CCTCTGGCAGACGGTATAGAAACCTGCAGACCAGGACCACCCGACACAGGAACAGTTTCTTTCCCCTCGCCATCTCCCTCCTAAACAGTTGAACTGTCACACTGCTCCCACTGCCAGACTGCAACTGCACCTTATGTACATTCTGTGGTATTCATCTCACTTCATTTCATTCCGGTCATCCTGTATTTTATGTATATAAGATTTAGATTGGTTATTTATGGTTGGTTTACACAGCTTGTGTAGGTTTGTGTATGTATGTGTATGCATGTGTAGCTGTATATATCCATGTGTGTGTGTGGGTGAATTGTGCTGCTTACGTTGTTGAGATATACAATGCTGTGCTTGAGAGTCACCATCTACCGGAACCAAATTCCTTGTATGTGTCTGTGCATATACACGGCCAATAAACACGATTCTGATTCTGATTCTGATTAAAGAAGTCCAGCCATTTTCTTTCCAAGCTCCTTAGACTACCATGAGCTGGATGACTGAGAACCTGCACAGCCATGTCAGACATGTATCACTAAAGTTGTAAGACTAATGAAGCTCATCCTGTGAAAACATAAATCTGTGTATTTAATGCCAAATCAATCAAGAGGTACACTATAAGGAGATAGGAACCAAGTTACCTTCACGTTACACCTACTGGAGCTCCTTGGACATGGAAACCCATGCTATGAAGCTCCCAGTGCACAGTTTTTGTGCTGATGTTAATGTCAGAGGAGGTTTGGAATTCTACGATGTCAAAGTTCTGCTACTTCAAGGCTCACGCTTTGACTTTGCATAACACCACTTAGTGAATCATGGACTACCTATGAAGAAAGAAATTTCACAAACTGGTTGCAGCAGCGACATTCTTTAAAATAACCATTGACAAAATTTTGTGAAGGCAGACTGCATGGCTAGGTTTTTGATTTTGATTTATACTTGATGTTATACATTTTATGTTTATACAATTGAACTAAAAACACCTGAATTCAAAGATTAAGAGGTGTGGTCCAATGCTTTCCTCAATATAAAATCTTTCCACTATGAAACATATCAAATAGTGACATGAAAGACAGTAGGAGTCATCCACTGGGGGCTATAATTGCTTGTACATAATTTAATAGCAATTCATTACACAGTTATGAGCTTAATATGAACCAAAGTAATTGCCCCACTAGCACTGCTATAAGTAAAGCCATTCTGAGAGCATGAATTACATAGACTGAACAATATGCAGGGTCACGGATACCTAAGCCTATAAAAAGAATGCTCTATAGATATTTCTGACCTTTAGGTCATAAAAGAGCTGACCAATACATATCCTGTTTCACTGACTTCCTCTGCACCAGTGAGAATCTCTATAGTTTGCAACCTCTGCCTTTCAGTGTAATTTCAACCCCCACAGTGATCTGTCAGGGGCAAAACACACAACTCCTTGATTTAGTCTATTCTTAGTGCCCATTTTTTTCTCATCATATCTGTTTATTCAGAAACTACAGTGCATGTGCTAGAGGCTATGAGTCAGTGTATAACACAAACAGCTGTGCCACACAGAAATTTCAGTATGAAAATATCTTTTTGCCCTGAACTACATGAGCACTCATTATCCACAGAACATTCGTCGTTCTTAGTTAATTAACCACAATAGTTATTTTTCCAATAAAAGAAAGTCAAAGTGCACTTTAAGCCTCATCACAATATAATAATACCTACTGAAACAGCAGTGCAAAAAGCTACATTTATAGGCAACAAAATCCTTTACAGTGATTAGTCTAAAAGGCCATTTTACCCCTGGCAGTTCATAGTCATGACCAGAATATTTTTATTACAGGACAAATTAACTTAGCGGTTATTTCAGGTTGGATCTCGAGGGTGTTAATTTATTAAAGTTACAGAGATGAGTTTTGCCATGGAGCTCAATAATTCAAAGTCAACTTAAAGCAACGAAGCAAGGACAAGAGGGAATAGCACTTGACATTGGGCCGGACGATGTCTTGAAACACCTTCAAGAAGAAAAAAAAAAAATCCCCACAGGTGTAAGCAAAACACATCAGTTAAGACGAGTGAATAATTGAATTGCTTGGTAAAAAGTGTCTCTGGTGAGGCTAGCAAAACAAGAACATCTTGTCGTGACAGATTTATCCAGCAGGGCGAAGCCAGGGTGCACAGACTTCCATTCAAAACAGAACTTAAACAGTTTTATTGACCACACAGCTGTTAGCAATGAATTTAACCTTCGTTTTGGCACCTCAACACCTATTCTCAAAGTCTGCCTGTATCGATAATAGAGGTCCAGCTTCATGGGGAAAGCAGCGACTGTCAGCTCTTGTGATTCTCCACATGTTCCTGATGTCTATCTAGATGCCGGCCCTCATCCCCATCAAAGCCGTCTCTCAGCTTGTAGATCACTCTCTGACATAATCGGCTTTGACAAAAGCAGAGTTTGTTCAACTTCTTCCAAAGATGAGAAACTTTTAACGCAATCAGCATTTTGCCTCTGAGTTGTTGCTCTAATCAAACCCTGCTCTCCCCAGTTTAATCATCTCATTTTAAATCTTCACGTGATTAATTGTTGTCCTGCTGTTTCACGAAGCAGCAGAACTAGTATGTGCTCATAAAAGCTTCTTGGTTGCTTTGACTTGGTGGAGTCACGCTTGCTCTGCTGTCCACATTTTGTTGCAGCTCTAAATGGAGCCTCCGGTAATGAAATTAGCCTGGGCAATTAGCTCAGCTACAATGCTCTTTGAATTTATGTAAGCTTATTTTGTATTTCATGCATGCTCACTGAAATGCAAGGCGACGAACAGTTGTCTTTCCTAAATGTAAATTCTGGTGGATATTGATGAACTGACTTTGTGTTTTGTCAGCTAGAATGTGACCAGCATGCCTAAGCGCTCCATTTGTTGGTCTCTGCAAATGCTGGCAGTGAATAAACAAAACAAAACAACAAAACAACAAGAGAGGGTTTGTTTGTTTTTTACAACTCTGCATAAGCCAGTCAGCATGACTGTGCATTACATAATAATTACTGACCAACAGCACTATTGCTGCACATCAAACCTTTGAAACAGCAATAATAAATGTCCACTGACATTCATGACACTATGTGACACTGAAGCAGAAACAGTGTTTTTACTATTGCTGATTAGATAATCCTGAGAAGGTACAGTAAACAGATGAAAAAGGAAAAATGTCAAATGATTTTTCATTCATGTTTCAAAAGTGTTATGATTTCATGCTAATTTATTTCTCATCACTTTAAATTGCATTAAGGGTTACATTAATTACTTTCATAATCATTTAATCTCCTGCTTATTTTTCCAATGATTGCATCAACTTCTAAATCTGTAAGATGTAAAAACAACAACAAAGGCCCAGCGTGATGTCTTTTAAAGGCCTAAACCAAAAGATATTTCAGTCACACCACAGCTCTAGTTAGTGTTCAACATCAAAGCTTCAAGCTCAACACTTCCTAATACACTCACTGCCAGTTTATTAGGTATACTTGTAGTATCAAAAGAATGAATTAGCTAATCACAAGGCACCAACTCAATGCACTTAGGCAGACTTAATAATGCGATGAAGTTCAAACTGAGCATCAGAGTGAGGAAGATTTAAAGGACTTAAAAGTGGTGTGGTCGTTGCCAGATGGACTGGTCTGAGTATTTCAGCAATTGCTGATCTACTGGGATTTTTCCCACACATCCATTTCTAGGATTTTTTTAAAAAGAGAAAATATCCAGTAATCAGCGGTTCTCTGGGTGAAAATGCCTTGTTTATGTCAGAGGTTAGAGGACAATGGCCAGACTGCCTCAAGCTGATAGGCAACAGTAACCACTCAGGAAAACCAAGGTATGCAGAAGACATCGCTGAACACACGTCAAACCTTGAAGCAGATGGGCTAAAGGGGCACTAGACCACATCGGGTGCAACTCCTGCGAGCTAAGAGGTGAAAACTAAGGCTACAGTTCATATGGGCTCACAGAAAATTGGACAAAAGAAGATTGGACAAATGTTGCAAGATCTGATGAGCCTCAGTTTATGCTGTGACATTCAGATGATGGGGTCAAGATTTGTTATAAACAGCATGAAAGCGTCCTCACTTCTATCAGTTTTTCAGGCTTTTGGTTGTAGAATATTGTAGGAGATTATTTTTTGGCACACTTTGGACCCTTAGTACCAGTTGACCATCATTTAAATGCCACAGCCCACCTGAGTACAAATACTGGACATATTCATCCCTTTATGGAGACAGTGCCTTCTGACGGCTGCTTCCAAGTCACATGTCACAAATCTCAGATGATCTTAAAGAGATTTCTTGAACATGACAATGAATCCCCTTTACTCAAATGGCGTCCACAGTCACCAGATCTCAATCCAATAGACCACCTTTGGGATGTGGTGAAACGGGAGATTACAGTATAATCATGAATGTGCAGCTGACAAATCTGTAGCAATTGTGTGATGCTATCATGTCAATAAGAGCCAAAATCTCTGAGGAATGTTTCCATCATTTCTCATCTGGAGTCTACAGGTTAGAGAGTTAATTAGCAGGTTAAAAGGAAATGGTTATCAGAATGCAGCCATGATTGTCCATGTGTTTTAGGTTTATTTTACTTTATATCTAAGTTATTTTAAATAAATGAGGGATTAAGACACATTGACTGATTAATTCTGAAAGAGATAAAATAAGGTTACACTAAATAATGAACTTAAAAATATACACATTCTACTCAGAAGAAGAACAAAAGTAACTCACCTAAGCTGCCGTCACATATGGGAGTGAAAAGAGTGAGTGCAGTCCTTATATAATGTGAGCAGGTGAATTCAGTTGAGCAACAAAGGAACACAGGAGCCAATCAGTATTGAGGAAACCAGGACAGGAAGTGAGGTAAGGGAGGTGAGGTGTGGATGAGTGAGGAAAAGAGCAAATGAAGTAAGACTCTTTGCTACAGGTGGATTCTGGAGTCAAAACAGTAGCACTGACATGTTAAAGGAAGACTTGTAACATTTGTAGCTATGCATTACTACTGTATACAAAAGGGTGACAAATAAAACCCAATATAATGTGTGAGGTATGAGGTATTTGGCCTTCAAGCAGCACCAGAACAGCTTCAGAACTCCCTTGATTGATTCCTCAGATGTAAATAAAAGCCTTTGTGAATCATTCTTCCAAAAAATATTTTCTCATTGGTGTTTTGATGGTGGTGGTGGATGGACACATCAGTTCAAAATTTTCCATAGGTGTTCACTCGGGTTAAGATCTGGTGATAGCGAAGGCCATAGCATTGATTGATCCACATCATTTTCATAATCATTAAGTCCCTCAGTGACCCCTTGTGCCTTTTTATGGATATGTATTGATTTGTACTGGCCCTCCCACTAGAGGTACAAGTGAACCCAAACCATCCAAGTATTATTATACATCCCATTGCATAACAGAGCCAGATCCTCTCACTGTGGGTCAGGAGTTCAAGGTTTTCCTTGACTGAGTGACCCTACTAGTTTCTGATTACTTTTTCCCCCTATTGACTTATTGATTACTTAACTAATAATTTCTGTTCTAATGAAAAGAGTTTGGTCTGTTGATCCCACCAAAAAAAGCTATTTGATGTTTTTTTATGTTCAGCTCACAACACTTGTGATGGAGTTTTTCACCATTTGCCCGTTGTGTAATTGAGATTTTGATTGGAGTTTAATTTTTGTTGTAAAATAATAATAATAATAACAATACATTTTATTTGAGGGCGCCTTTCAGAAACCCAAGGTCACCTTACAAAAGAAAAAAATAAAAGGGTCAATAGTTATAAAATACATAAAATAAGTTAAAATTGCAAAACAGAACTTGACAACAGATAAAATCAGCACTAAAGCGAATAAGCCAGTTTGAACAGATGTGTTTTGAGCTGTGAATTAAATACGGGAAGAGAGTCTATATTTCTTATGGCTGGAGGAAGTGAGTTCCAGAGCCGAGGAGCAGAGCGACTGAAGGCCCTGGAACAGTAAGATGAATAGCAGATGAGGATCTGAGAGGGTGGGAAACAGTGGTGATATGAAGCAGATCACACAAATAGGAAAGAACAGATTTATGGATACACTTGTACGTGAAAAGTAAAATTTTAAAGTTTATCCTGGCTCCTATGGGCAACCAGTGAAGCTGCTGAAGAATTGGGGTAATATGAGGTCTTGGCAACTTGGCAACTTCTTGGCAACTTCCTGTCCGCTCTGAATGTAGCATGGCCCGCTAGATCAATTGCAGTTCCTGGGGTAAAAGAGTCCAGCCAAGTCTCTGTTATAATCATTACACAATAATCCAAACAGCGCGAGGTGATCAGCAGTCGTAACTCATCCATCTTGTTGTTTAGTGACCGTGAGTTGGTGAGGAAAAGACTCGGAATAGCCGGTTTGTGTGGGTTACCACTTAGCTTAGCCCTCAGCCCCGCTCTCTTCCCCCTCTTCTGTTTCCTGTGCCTCTGTCGTCTACGCCCCTTCAGTGGCGGTATGATAAAACTAGAGTCTGTGTTCCTTCGGATCTCTGGGGGGATAAAATCCCAGTTGTTGTCGGTGAAAGTGTGCAGGTTTTTGTGGTTTAGAACCATAAGCAGATCAGCCTTACTGTACTGCACATGTACTCCTGCTAATCAGAGACTGGCCTGAGTTTGAGATAAGCCACTGCAACAGTCCACCCAACCTGTATCAACTGCATCCCACCCTCCCCCACCCCCTTGTGGCCACGCAGGCACTCAAGAGCCCCAGAGACACAGACTCGACATCTTGATGTGGGTCAAGATGTGCTTTTATTTGTGTTGTAGATGCTTCATTTGAGTGATGTTGCCTAACAGAATCTCAGTTTTCCTACATCATGTTTTATCACAATATAGAAATGCATCACAGAATTGAAGGCCACACAGGACAGGTTTTATTGTGACGTGTTGTCTCCTGTTTGACGGATATGTGGCATTCCTCAGTGAAGACTCAACCACCTTGAGTACATGCTGGAAAATGCTTTAAGCTGCTTGTGGACCTCAGTGCACAAACAATGAATGTTGAAGGAAGTATCTATATTAATCTATAGTCTTTACAAATAACCTATTTACATAAAATGACTCATTCACACTGAGGTTGTGTTAGGCTTAGAGAAATAAAAGTTTACACCATTAAAGACCTTAGACTGTAAGAATCCTTTACCCTCACTTTTTGATACCTGTGTATATTTGAAGATTTCTGAAATTATGTGCAAAAGATGAGCCGAGTCAGTTCTGAAAAGTGAAGATAATGCTGAAATGCATTAAACCTGCATTTTTAATCATGGCCAGCATTACTCAGTCAGTATTTTCAATTTATTACAGCACAAGTGTGTAAGTGTCTTTCAGTCAGGTCTCACCTTGTGTCTCTGATAACTGAAGAATGTTTTGCTGTTTTCCTAAATCTAGTCAGCCAGTTGTGAGCTTTATTTAATCCAAAACTAATCACTGAATATTTGTTTGAGTTTAGTCTGTCAGATTTTATTGGCCCAAAATGGTCATCTTTTATGGACCACATAGAGTCCTGATGTAGCCATGAAGACACAATCACATTCAGCATAAGTATAAACTCAGTCAGAGTCACACAAAGAAAATGTAGACGCTCACGTCAAAATGTGTCACAAATATGTGTGTGTGTGTGTGTGTGTGTGTGTGTGTGTGTGTGTGTGTGTGTGTGTAACTGCCAAATTGAAAATGATGACTGCTTCAGGAGGACAATAGGAGAGAGATGCAGGTAATTAAAAGGTTAGTGCACACACCTTAAACAATGACGATAACTGCCATTACTCCTTCTAAAAAGAGAGGCTGAAATCAGAGAACATCACTTTCTTTTACTGCAGTGGACGACATACAAGCAAAGAAATACTATGTAACTAATCCTAATATTAAATATGTCTGACATCCACATGTGATATTAAAGATGAACTAGTATATTTATTTCTGGATATGATCTTTTGGCAACATATGGTGTAATTTAGGCAGCAATTTGTTGAGTTGGGTTGTTTTTTCTTATAATTCTAAATTTCTTTAAGGGTTCTGTTTTTCTTTATTATACCTATGATGCATAATATATGACACTTATTGAAAAAAAAAAAACATATATATAATGGGTGAATTATATATTTCAATACTGGAGTTGAACATAACTGTAAATATGAAGTGGTGACTTATGCTCTGATTTACAGTCAGTAACAATAAGGTCATCATAGTCAGAGCCTTTCCTTCATGCTTTCTTAATTTCTTTTTGTTGCTTTTGTTTCAAACTCCATCTGAACAAGCACATCGTTGAGAAATGTGGAATAATAATCACAACATAACAATTTATCAAAACTGAAACAATTGCAGGAGAAGCATATTGTCCTCCAGTTCACACTTTAGCTTCAAAGCGCAACAACACTACTATAGAAAAACTGCATATTTTAATTTATTCATGGACCGTGAGAGGAAGCCGGAGCTCCCGGGGAGAACCCATGGAGAACAGGCAAACTCCACACAAAAAGACTCACGGCCCAAGGGTTGAACTCAGGACCTTCTTGCTGTGAGGCAAGAGTGCAAACCCATGTGCCACCATGCTGCCATATTTTAATTTATTGAATTTAATAGGAACATTTTACATTACGAGTTGTAAATCTCAAACTTGTTTTCAAGATAAATTTAAAAGCTGAATTAAAGCGACCATAGGAATGTTTTTTTCTTTAACTAATAATAACCACGATGAACTGAACTTTCAGAGACAAGAGCAAAAAAACAGCATCACCATGATCGCAAAGATTTGTGTCATCGTTCTTCTTGTTGTTGGTATGAAAGACTTTTATTCCTCAAATAATTTTATATTCTTAAAAATGTGTGATCAAATATGAAACTGATCCCAGATTTTCTACACAGCCAACAACAAACACAGCTTCTGCAACAACAACCACAACTGCTCCAAGAACAACTACAGATGCAGCAACAACAACCAAAGCAGCTCCAACAACATCCTCAACTGCTGCAACAACAACACCTTCAGCTGCTCAGACAACAACTACAACTGCCCCAACAACAACCACAACTTCCCCAACAACAACAGCTGCAGAGACAACAACCATTGCTGCTCAAACAACAATCTCAACTGCGCAAACAACAACCACAGCAGCTCCAACAACAACCACAGCTGCACCAACAACAACTACGACTACCCCGACAACAACTACAACTGCCGTGACAACAACCACAGCTGCAGCGACAACAACCACAGCTGCTGCAACAACAACCACAACTGCACCAACAACAACCACAACTGCACCAACAACAACCACGACTGCGCCAACAACAACCACAACTGCCCCAACAACAACCACGACTGCAACAACAACAACCACAGCTGCTGCAACAACAACCACAGCTGCAGCAACAACAACTACAACTGCCCCAACAACAACCACAGCTGCTGCAACAACAACCACAACTGCCCCAACAACAACCACGACTGCTGCAACAACAACCACAGCTGGTGCAACAACAACAACCACAACTGCCCCAACAACAACCACGACTGCGCCAAAAACGACCACAGCTGCAAAAACAATGACCACAGCTCCGTCAACAACAACCACAGCTGCAGCAACAACAACACTTACAGCTCCTCCCACAACTACAACTGCCCCAACAACAACATCCACAACTGCAGCGACAACAGCAACCTCAACTACGCAAACAACAACCTCAGCAGCTGCAACAACAACCACAGCTGCAACAACAAAAACAACCACAGCTGCAGCAACATCAACCACAACTGCAACAACAACCAAAGCTGCCACAACAACAACCTCAGCTGCAACAACAACCACAACTGCAGCTGAAACCACGTCCTCTGCTATTGTCAACAACATCAGCTTCCTTACAGTAGTTCTGGCTCTGATGTCACATGTACTCAGCTCATATTTTTAACATTTCCTAAGTTCACATACTGCAAATGAAGTAATTAACTGCAGTACATCTGAAGCATATTATATTTCTTATTTATTATGGTTTTATCTTTTTTTGTTTGATAGAGAAAAGTTAATTTAAATATTTTTAATTGTTTCCTCCTTGAGATGATGTTTGTGTGTGTATCATCCAAACATGTGTTATCGGAGGACTGACATTAAAAACACTGAGCTTATCGTTGCACTTTTCCAAAATATCATAAATAAAGTCTTTTTGCATTAATTAATGAGTGTCCCCTGACTCTTTTAAGATGATAATGATGTCTCATAATAATCATTTCTCTGCAGTAGTAAGTGTTAATATTGAGCATTTATAACCGAGTTTATTTATATTGCTGCAAATCACAATAGTTCTCTCATCACGTTTCCTGTTGTAAATTAAAGACACTACAGTATTTGGAAGACAGTGCAAGTAAACACAAACTGTGGGATAACATTGAAAGACATGCTGCAGTGGTATATAAACACATACAGAGAGAGAAGAGTATATAGGCATAAAAATGATGATATATTAAAGCAAAAGTCTGAGTGATTCTGCATAATCCAGACTATATGATTGTGGTTTTATGGGGTCTGATATCTCCTTGTAATGTAAGCAAACAACTTAAATGTCCAATTCGGTTATTAAACTTGACAATGGTAATCTAACACAACAACTAACATTTGATACACAGATACAGCTGCTTTTACAACCACAGAGGTGCAGAACAATGTGATGTAAGCAGAAGCTTCAAAATACACCATAATTTGTGTTGAGCCCTTCTGAACACATAAGACTTTCTTGTCAGTATCTTGTGTTTGTTTCACTCACATACACAAAATTTGTCTCATTCTTTCTTTGTGTTTGCACAAGATTTACAGCACTGTCCTCAGCCCAAAACAGTGTTTCACACATTACATTACAGACTGAGAATAAGGGCTCAGTGGAAGGCGTCTCAATCCCACCTCGTCACATATGGACATTTGGTTAGGATCTGTTGTCATCACACTATAATGCAACAGGTAACTGACAAAACTTTTCACCTTAAATAAACGAGACCTCAAAGAAGACGAATATGAATCTTGCTGCAGGTATGAGAATTCTAATTAGAGGACTAAACCTGTTCACAGTCACAGCGATAAATGTAGCAGGCCACTTCTGAAAAATGTCACAGAGCATGTGTGAAACACAGCACTGCAACAGTCAGTGTTGTTGACTGTGTCAGGAGGACAAAAGCAGAGAGACACTTGCATTCAAGCTGTTTCTGCACACACCTTTAACCAGGACGATAACTGCCATTACTCTACCTGCACATATTTATATGCATATTTGTGCATTTCTATTAAATTATAATGTAACTTCATATGTCTAAGACTTTAGACTGCAGTTTACATGTGTTACCAAAAGTTCAGTGGATGAAACAGTTTCTCTTCACTACAGCTTCATGAAGCTTTAAACTGTAAGTGCAGCGATTAAAAACTGAAGGACGTGAAAATGTGAAATGTTTAAATGGGG
>VUQG01027686.1:15392-44816 GCA_015106755.1 Etia nguti | reverse complement strand
ATCAATTTTCGTTCAAATAAAATATTAATCACTGTTATATTAATGTTGAAATTAGTAGAAAGGGCCATATATGTGGTGCCGACAGATGTGTTTGTGTATACATGTTTGCTGAATGCCATTAAAAAGTATGCATAGTGATAAAGACACATTTTGCATTTGCTGTACAAAATATCATGAAGAGGCACCTCGTTAATTTCTGCGCATGCTTACAGATTTACTACAGTAATAAAAAGGTTTTCTAAACTCCTGTGGCGTTCTGCACCTTTTCAGATTAATTAATGGTTGTTATCAGTTCTTAAAAAAAAGAAAAGATTTTGAAATCAAATGTCATCGTTAACACAACAGTCTATAAACTGTTGACATATTGATGGCAAAGTTTAACCAGTGATTTGACCTGTATGCCACAGCTTGTGCTACAATTACTCCGCTACTTTTTCTTAATCATATTTTTTTCTTAATATCTAGTGTAACTCAGTTCAGTGAGAATATAGTAAATGATCTAGAAAAAGCTGGTATGTATCAGTCCTAACACTGAGTATCAAAGTTGTAAAAATCCTTTCCAATGGAAAGACATGCAAAACAAAACAGACCAAAAACAAGGAAACAAGGCAACATGTCATTTTGCAACATAATTTATTACTTTACAACCGCAAACATCACAATACATTATTATTATTATTATTCTTTTTAAATCAGTGAACTATCTTATCTCATAAAACACATCCTTACTCTTTTCTTGCAGTTTTCTGCATTTAAACACTGAAAATTATCTTCAAGTTATTGTTAAATTACTTGTTGTTTAGAACGTAAGCCCAGCCTAAATCAAAGCAGAAGTAAGGTCAAAATGGCGCCATCAAATGTTAATTAAACCTTAGCAACAGCTCCTCGGTTGTTACGTTTAGTGTCACGTAGCCTTTGAAAGGCTACAAACCGTAAGAGAGAAGGGTAAAGGGGAAGAGAACAGGACCAATCAGGGATAATGAGAGGCAAATGAAACTGAAATGCCTCGAGAAGACGAGGGGAGAAGCAAGGGAAAAAGCTGCAGGAAGGGATAAAGGTCAAGAGGAAAGGAACGAAGAAAGAGAAAGACAATGAGGAAGCTGAGTGGGAGAGGAAGAGAGGAAGAAGGGGAGAGAAAGGTCAGAGCAGAAAATAAAATGACAGATGGAAAGGCGTGATCAAAGAAAAGGTCGGGAGGAGAGAAAGGAGGGAAGGACACTTTCAGGCCAATACAATCCACATACGAGTGGCAGAGCACTAAACATCTAGATCTCGCTGGATTTCAGTCAGCACAGATGTATATTTATATATAGTTTTTGCTCCATGTTTTCTATTGCAACTTACATACATCATTTTTACCCCTAAAAACATTGATTTCTGAGTATAAATACAACTATGGAAATGGAAGACTCTTACCCCTATGTACTTCAAAAATATTTATATCTGTACAAATTAAAGCAAAACACAGTCTTTCAATAATATTCAGTAAATGTGCAGCAATGACATGAGACATATCATAAATTAAGCGACGTAAAAACCCTTTTACTGTCTAATAAAGAAACTATCACACACATACCCACACACACCAGTCCAACACTTAATATAGAATAAGTCCATATCATATGGAACAAGATATGAAAAAGAGAGATCGTCACATGCATGCATAGTATATTTCCTCATAGTCCTGTAAATTTTTTTTTTTTTATGTGAAACATATCTGCTAGCTTCTTAAACCAGCTTGTGCGTGTGTTACCGTCATTTTTTTCATGTTGGCGCTGTTTAGTCAAACGATGCTGAAGCTGAAGAGAACATTTCTTATCAGATTTAAAGAGAGACCTATATTAAAACTGAGCAGCGCTTAACATATCTGAGTCACACGCATGTAGTGTGCCACGCTCACTCATTAACTCGGCCATACAATTTCATAAGACAGCTGGCTGAGTGCTATCGAGCGCTTCGGGGTCTGGGGTTGTCAACAGCAGATGCTGAGACTGGGCGTGATTAATATTACGAGATATTTACACCCAGAGAAATATATGGTTGACACACAAAAGGCAGTTGTTTTCTTTAAACAATTTTACATTGTACAGCAAAGAAGCAAAAAATAAGGACAGCAGAGTAAAGTTTCACCAAAGCTCAATGATGCTGTGTGCATGTTAATGAAGATGTACACTACAGGCATGTGTCCTTTCATGAAGATGCTGTTTGTGCTGATTAAAGCAGGAGGAGGAGGAGGAGGAGGGGAATCTAGGCCTGTGCAACGGACCTACAGTATATGTCTTGTGTGCCTCCAGGAGCAAACATTTCTTAGTCATTGTCCGCCTTGTTACGCTTCACCTAGTAATTCCAACCCTCAGTCGAGGATCTGACTGTATGGCTGAATGGGTGTATACAGGTATGGGTGCTTGTGTGTGTGTGACCCAAAATACATACATGTAATTCTGTCTGACACACACACACACACACACACACACTCATGTACATATATTCTAATATATGGACGACTGTCAACAAATGTACACATACACAAATTAATTAGAGGCAGGTGGTTTAAATAAAAAAAACAAACATGAAAAAGCAGCATTGCTTTTTTATTATTGCTGTTTGTGAAATGACTCCCTTGGAGGCTGTCAAAGCAGCTCATCGTTCACCGTCTGCGCACGTGTGGATGCCCCACTGGTGACTGCTGCATTGCCAACTCCTGTGACGACTCATCGCACCAGGCTCCCACTGAAGTCCTGTCAGACGTACGGGCTAGAGCCAAAATAATTCTTATAATAATAAGAGAGGCATCAAAGGGCGGGTGGAGGGTGAAAGGGAGGAAATAGAGGAAAAAGAAAAAGAGGGGTAAAAAAAAAAAACCCTAAAAAGGTTGTGAAGCTTGCGCAGTGTGAGATGCTAAGCCTCATAAGAGTGGGATGGGAACAATGGCCCAGTGGAAGTGGTTGGCGGTACTGCCCGCAGTGTGTGTCAGGATGAATGGAGAGGATACAGCTGATATTACTAAATGCAGATGTGCATACAGTTCAAGAAGTTAGAAAGTTTTACTACTATACAATTTTTACAAAGACACAACAGTAACAACATTAGAATATATATAAAACTTTACATTGCTAACACCGTGACACGCCAGTTATGTTGTAAAAACATTCATAAACACCAAATCTACATTCCGGTGTGCTTCGTAGGTGTTGGTCCCGTTTTACTGTGCATGTCAGGGGTACAGAGTGAAACTTGGAACTATCAGCGCTCATCGATGGCGGCCAATTTAGCAATGCCACTAAAATATGAGACTGGATTTGCGCGATGGTGCTTTGTAGATGTCATAATGATGCTGTGAAACTTGTGGAATAACACAAGGGAACATAACACAATACTTCACTTTAAGAATACTAAGAGCGGTGAAAGGCTTGTTGCAAATACAATGCCATAAACACATCAGGAATCTTATCGTTATAATCAAAGGGTGGAATAAAGAAAGAGTGAGCTGACACGAGTGAAGCGGTAAGCTTGTGCTTCTCTACACTGAATACTACTGGTCGGATTAATGGGGTTGATATTTTCTCTTGCTCCTGGCCTGCACAAAAAGCAGATGTTGACACCTCGGACATTTTTGATTCAATACTTCAACGTCTTTGGTATCCAGTGTTTGGTGCTGTGATTCCTGTTTTGGGCTGCAATCTTGGAGATACCCCAGTATGGCCTAAAAGAACTACAGACATTTACTGAACACACACATTTACTGCTTTGAAACCTCCTTCTCTATCGGCCCATCAGTGTTAATTAGCAGGGGCCACGTATTCCGGGTTGATGTAGGAAAAGCCGAGGAACTCGTCCTGGTCCAGGTTCATGATGACGAGCTTGTCTGTTGGTGTCAAGTCCACAGCCATCTTGGTGAACTCCTTGTCAAAGTTGCAGGTGTCCCGACGGTTCCTCTGCAGGTGGGGTTCAGAGATTATGAAGGGGAGAGGATGTGATGAGAGGGAGGAACGACAGAAAAAATATCGTTGGAGGAGAGTGGGATGGATTGGGATGGAAAAGAGAATCCACTGCTGTTAAACACCCTATAGTGGACAATCAACTTAAAGCACAAGCTCTTTTCAACTAAAGAAACTGTAGTATTGTTCAGTTTCTGTACCGTGATGGTGCAATGAACAAATGATTAGGAAGTGCTTCCCTTTCCTACCCGACATCAGATTAATCCTGTTCACTCTCATGTCTGTCTGTCTTCCTCTTTTTCGAGTCTTTATGCTTATTGCTCAGTCACAATAGAGTAAAAATAGGATTGCAGCCTCCTTGCAACTAGGAAAAAATCACTGTTTCCCTGGTGAAAGTTTTGGTGTTAGAGACTGATTATAAGATGTTGCGTATGTACAACGCTGCCAACCTCTGCATAGCTACTTTCTACTGCAAGGTGATTGGACAGCTCGCCTGGTGGGAGGCAACCAGTCTCCAAGGACTCGTGGGCTAACTCAAACTGACTGCAGTCATTCTCATAGAGCTATGCAAATTGTTATGACCACCAATCAATGGCCGAGAGTATGCATAAGTATGCAAATGTACCGTTTATAGGGTTGGGAAACCTGCAGTCAGCTGAGAAGGAAGACTTTATCACAGTTGATTGTGATATTAAGACAAAATTTTGCAGGTAATTATCAGCTTGACCCAATTCAATCGCAAACTGAAAGCAAAGGCTCCATCTCATTGCACTTTTATTGTCAAGGTGCTTTGAAGATGGCAACTGACTTTGAATGGACACAAACCTGGCCCTCAAAGTCTTCAAAGCAACTATTTCAAAGGCAAGTTCAGTGCACACAGAAGCAGTAATTTTGGTTATGCCACTGACTTGGACAGTTTTTCTAAGTAAGACTGTAGCATAAGCTTGGTTACTTGGCTGTTTGCAGAAAGTTTATCTTTACTGCACAGAGGTGAATTGTATCAATTCTCATTTAATGCTTAAAAAAAAAAAAGATATTTCCAAAAACTGTATTTGTTTTTTTTTTTCTTTTTGGCTTATAAATGAGAAACAACACAGAACAAAGGAAACAGCATCAAATGTGCTTGAACTGATATCCAGAGACTGTTCATTCAAAACTCACAAAAATCTGGTATTTTCTTTACATTTGTAAAAAGCAGACAAAAGTAGATACCCTCAGAAATTTGCTGTCTGGCTCTCAAAACAGTGGTATTGTTGATGGTAGTGTTCCTTGAAATTAAACCGCCTGCTGCTGCACAAAATCCTGTGTGCAGTCACACGGTATGTTAGGAAAACTTCACTTCATACCTCACCTGAACATCCAATCTTTCTAGTTAAGGTTTACCATCTAAAGCATTTAAACTTTATTATTAAAGGTTAGGAGGAATGTGAATGTTGTCACACAAGAACACAGAAGCCCTTCTTGACCTTAATCTAAGAAAAGGCGTTGTAGCAGGTTAGACTTGCTAAACACACCTTTTTTTTGGAGTTGCAGCACTAAACAAAACAGAACAGTGGCTTATTCAGTCCATCTGCATTGCACAGAAAACTCTTGGAAGAAGCACAGCACCCCATTCCCTTCCTTTGGGGATTTTACAGTCTTCATGTAATAATATTTTGCTAGTAAAAACACAATGCAAGTAACATCTCCAAGGTTAATGCCAAATGACGGGAAATAGAAAGAAAAGTTGAATCTGGACATAAACGTGGAAAATAAACAGTCAGGCTGTTCATAAGGAAATAGGATCTTAGAAGATAAAGCCATTTTCAGTGTATTTACGGATATGTTGGGGAACCGCATAGAGTAAAGGAGAGCTGCAGACAGGAGTGAGTGCTGAGAGGGGCTAAGCAAAGAGAGGAAAGAGACAAACTTGACTTTGTGCAAGAGGTGAGGGTTTCCTGGGTGGATGCGCTCATAGTAGTAGCAGGAGAGGCTTTCTCTGAGGCAGAGGCTCATTAACACACAACCTGGCTAATTTTTTATGTATAGATGTATGAAAGACAACACCAAGCTTCACCGCTGGCAAATATGTTCCCCAAAGAAATAGAAGTAAAGACAGAACCAGAACAGCACAAACTTTAAGGGAAATTATCTCCAGTGTGGCCATTTCCATCTTTAATCAAAAGCAAAGACGCCCCAAGCTGGTTTCTATAACACAGATTTCATATTGTGTTTCACCTGCTCTTTATCAGCTTTTAATTTTTTCTAATTATGAGTCCTACTTACTGTCACTCCCCGGGTCTCACATCACCAGATCATTTATATAAGTGTGAAAACTTTGCATGCCTTCATCAGCATGTTTCACCGCTCTTTGAAGTTATCAAATGTTTAAAAAGCAAACTTTGATTAGCAAATTCACAAATAATATGCTATATAATAATATGCAAAATATATATTCACTGGCCATTTCATTAAATATGTTTGTTCAACTGCTCTTTAACACAAATATGTAATCAAGACCAGAATGCTTTGAGCTGAAAGGGGGATAACACTACTTCAAATAGCCACTTGTTACAATCAAAGTATGCAGAACAGCATCTCTGAGCACACAGCACATCCAACTTTGAAGCAGATGTGGTACAGCAGCAGAAGACCACACCCAGTGCCACTTTCATCAGCTAAGAACAGGAAATTGAGGCTATAATTGGCACAAGCTCACCAAAATTGAACAACACAAAACTGAAAATCGTAGCCAGGTCTGATAACTCTTGATTTCTGCTGCTACATTAGAGTCAGAATTTAGTGTGAGCAACATGAAAGCATGGATCCATCCTGCCTTGTGTCAACCGATCAGGCTGGTAGTGGTGGTGTAATGTAATGTGGAAGATAGTTTCTTGGCACACAATGGGCCCCTTAATACCAATTAAGCATTGTTTAAATTCCATTCTACCTCAGTATTGTTGCTGAAATGTCAGTCCCTTTATGACCACAGTGTACCCATCTTCTGATGGCTGGTTCCAGTAGGATAACATGCCATGTCGCAAAAGTTAAATCAACTCAAGCTGGTTTCTCTATTTCATTTGAGTTCACTGAACTCAAATGGCCTCTACAGTCATCAGATATCAATCCAGTAGATTGAAATCTGATGACTCCTTTGTGATGTGGTCGCTGAATGTACTTTTAAATGCATGTGACTGCATATGGAGTTGGCAAAAAAATGACCAGAATATAGTCACTGTTTAAGACGTAATATTAAAAAGCCATAGAGTCACAGTGGGATGAAGTGAATAGCAAAGAAGGAGAGAAGAAAAAATACAATCAAGCAGTTACATAAATATTCACATCACCAGGAAAGCAGCGGTAGCAGGGAAGCGCTTATAAGAGGCAATCCAGAGAAAAATCCACAATCATAAATATTTTGATTAAAAAGACAGCAAGCGATTTATCAAATACATCCATAAAGTCAACAGTGTGAGGATCTATCAGCATGTTAGTCTGAAAAACACAAATAAATGAAGACACAGTGGCAACGTGAAAAGGAAGAGAAAAGGAGACAGCGTTAGGCCGAGAGCACTGCTGGCTTACTCATGGTTCCTAGGGTATCAGTCTTCAGTTTTCAGGCCCCTCTTCTGTGGAACCAGCTCCCAGTTTGGATTTGGGAGACAGACACAGCTCATAGTTAGGGCTGGATCAAGTGACCCTGAATCCTCCCTTAGGCCTAGGCTGCTGGAAGCTTCCTATGATGCACTGGGTGTTTCTTCTGCACTCATCTGTCTTCACTCTCTATGTGTTTATATATATGCATTTAATCATTAATTATTATTAATCTCTGACTCTTCTACAGTATGTCTTTAGCCCTGTCTTCCTCCCCTCCTAACCAAATGGTCACTGTAGATGGCTGGCCCTCGCTGAGCCTGGTTCTGCCAGAGGTTCCTTCCTGTTGAACAGGAGTTTTTCCTTCCTCCTGTCACCAAGTGCTTGCTCATAAGGCGGTCATCTGATTATTGTATGGTCTGAATAGACTGTTGTTGTGATTTGGTGATATATAAATAGAATGGAATTGAATTAAATATGAGTGGAACCAGTATTCATAAAGGGTGAAAGTTGATACAAGATGGTGGAGGAAGAATGAACAAGGAGTAGAGAGAGGGACAGGAGAGCCTTTAAGATGGGGGAAACTACAAATCAGTATTACATACCTTTATCTTCTAGCTTTCACATGGCCTAAGATAAGCTCCCTCTAGCTACAGGGACACACCTGTCACAGCTGGCTGAGGTACACCTCACGTTTCTGGCTACTAAACCCACTGGAGTGTCTCCTCTCAGGAGAGGCCTGCACTCCTGGTGGGTACAAAACTCATACAGATGATGTGTGTTTTGCTCTCCATGTAGAATATCTGATGGTGACATTAAGTTTTGTCTAACCCTCATTCCACAGTCAACACATACTGCTGTGAGGTCAAGCACTTTTACAGTCCTAAAAAGTTTATTCAGAGTTATAGCAAACAGCTTAAAACAATTAATTTAAAGTTTTGTAAAGGACACTTTATGTGCACCTGGGAGATTATATAAGTTCTCATGTTGATGGGAAAGCTTCTATTCTTGAATTAAATGATATCATGTCTATAAAACATATGAGCTAATTTCATCAAATATTTCATCTAAAGTACCAACACTTCCATTCTATATGATCATCCTGACCATATTTGATCTATAAGTAGCACTTGTTTTTAAGTTTTATTATATTAAAGTACAAATAAAAACGTATTTTAGTCCACTGGATAAAATGGTTCAGAGACCTACATATCCAGCTACCTTTTTGTTATTAAACTCCTCCTGCTGCATTTTACATCAGTGATCATAGACTGGAGCATATCACTGTGATAAAGCTAACATGATATGCTAGTTTGAGACATAAATCTGCAAGAGATTTCAGTTTGCTCATGTGAAAGAGGCGTCTTTCACAGAAAAATTAGACACGGAGTTCCACAGGGCTCTGCACTCGGCCCAATGTATATTAACTTGGCAATGTATCTCTTCTATTATTTTCAGGAAACACTGTATAAATTTCAATTTCTATGTAGACGACACCCAGGTATTTTTACATTTATAGAAAAATGAAGTCACTACATTTAGAGTATATGTTTATATATATATATCTATATAGATTAGGAAGCAGACATGCCTCCCATATTAGTTTCTCTTCACTGATGGCATTTAAAATCAAATGGAATTTGAAATCCTTTGTTGTTGTTCTTGTTTTTTAAAATCTACAACACATAGAATCATATTATCAAAACTGGGAATGAGAGGCAGAGCCTTCAGCTATCAGGTAACTGTTCTTTTTGATAAAGCTTTTTATTAGGACTAGATAAGGTGAATTTACTGGGGTAAAAAGTATAAAAACAATAACGCATGTTATTAACTTTGTGTATTATTTCCTCTGTAGTTTACTCTTTTCACTCACTGTCCTCTTATCCTTTACCTTTCTTGCAGGCATCTCTTGTTTTAGTGATATCTGTTTCTTATCTTTGATTGCTGAACCCACCAGTTTTATAGTTTATCGTTTCTCCCTAAGTGGTCTAGGAAAATAGCCACCTTGTGTCTAGGTTTGCTATGTAAAGCCCTCTGATTCAAATTCATTCTTAGATTTAATTTACAAACACATTTAACTGTCTTTAACAAAAGGCCAAACGTCCTGTTTCTGAAGCTCCATAAGTGAGATGCTTCAACTCCTATCATATGTTGCTTATCTGGAGTAATGTAGGTAGTTGACAGTTGACAGTTGACAGCACCCTTCAATAGAATGATGTAGATGGGAAGCACAAACACATATAAAAAGACGCATACGTGTGTATGTTCCCAAAACCTTGAAAATGGTCCACTGTGTGCATTCCAGCTATTTACCAAACATGAACACACATAGGCACACACACACACACACAGCTGCCAGCCATGTAGGCCAGCTCATAATGTGTTCCATCTCAACACGCTTCATTTGCAGTTAATGCTGCGAGGCAGAGAGACAGAGATATGAAGAGAAAAAAAGAGAGAGAGGGAGAGAAAGAGATGTAGCAAAGGACAGAGAGTGAGATAAATATCAGTGGCTCTTGGTATAGATGCATAGCTAGAAAGCTCAGAATATGCAGTGACATTATGCAAAACACACAATTATATTGCACACGACTGTGTTCTGGTGGCATTGATTTTCATGGAGGAACATGGCTGAATCTTGAATTTTGTATTTGCCTCCTTACACCTTTCCTCCACTTTCCTCCCCTTCCTCTCCTCCTCCTCTTCTCTTTTGCCCGACTCCCCTGCACCTCTCTCTCATCCCATCTCTTTTCAGTAACAAGAGGATTAGTGGGAGACGAGCCGATGTCAGCTGAGGCTGTGGGGAGAGTGGGAGGCACGGGAAAGGGGAGGTGAAGAGGAGAGGAGGGTGAATGAAAGGCGGTATCGAACGCTGACCTGTTTTGGGCTGATAAGCGCCGGCTGCTTTGTGCTAAAGCCACTGGCTTTAATTTGGGGGCCGCAACATTCGGAATTAATTATCATACATACTCCAGCACTGCTGTGGCTTACTGTGTACACTGGCTATTACATCCACTCCAATACAAACTTTATACAGCTTATGTGCTGGAACTTGCTGTTACACAGGAATCTGAATTACTTTATAAAAAACATTTGCATAAAATACAGCTGCACTACAGCGTTAGTGTAAAGTTAACAGAGGGACGTGGGGTAAAGTATGTTTTCTGTTCTGGCTGTTGGCTAAGGCAACAGAAAAACATTATTCTTGGGCATTAAAATGTATGTAGCCCATTATACTGCATAATCAGGGAAATGTTCTTTACACAGTATAATTTGTTTTCAATGTCAGAGCTTGAAGTTTTTCGCCTAGCTCCACATCAAAACTTGAAATTAGCAAACATGATTCTCCAATAAGTGATTACAACACTGACGGCCACTTTATTAGGTACAGGTTGCTAGTCCTGGATTGGAGTCACTTTTTGTTTCAGAACAGCCTTAATTCTCTGTGGCAAAGATTCAATAAGGTGCTGGAAACATTCCTCAGAGATGTTGGTCCATATCGGCACAAAAGCATCACACAGTTGCTGCAGATTTGTCTGCTGTACATCCATGATGTGAATCTCAAATGTGCTCTACTGGATTGGGATCTGGTGACTGTGGAGGTCATTTGAGTACAGTGAACTTATCGTCATGTTCAAGAAACCAGTTTGAGATTATTTGGGCTTTGTGAATTTGGTGCATTATTCTGCTGGAAGCAGCCATCAGATGTTGGCCATAAAGGGTTGGACATGATCAGCAATACTAGACAGACTGTGGTGTTTAAACAGTTTTCAGAAAATATTCCCCACATCGTTACACCACCACCAGCAGCAGACTGAACCATTGATACGAGGCAGGATGGATCCATGTTTTCATGCTTTTTGCCAACTTTTAATCCTACCATCCAAATGTTGTAGTTGAAATTGAAATTCTTCACACCAGGCAACATTTTCCAATTTTCTATTGTCCAGTTTTGTTGAAACTCTCCAACCTCAGTTTCCTCAGTTAGAGGTATTGTGTGCTCAGAGATGCTCTTCTGCAAACCTTGGTTGTAACAAGTGGTTATTTGAATTACTGTTGCCTTGCTATGAGCCGGCAGACGTCAACAAGACATTTTCACTCAGAGAACTGATGCTTCTTTGGACCATTCTCTGTAAACCCTAGAGATGTTTTTGTGGGAAAATCTCAGCAGATCAGCAGGTTAGGTAGTTCCGTCCATGTCTACATACCTAAATGCACTGCGTTGCTGCCATATGATTGGCTGAGTAAATACTTGGTCACTTGGTCAACTACCTGTTAACACAAAGATCTAAGTGGTTGGTGACTATAAATTTACACTGTAAAGAAACGGCTGTAAAAATACATGAAATTTTGTAAAGTAAACCTTTGATGCTGGAATATGGATAGAAAGCAAATGTTTAAACTTACTTTATCATGCAGGATTTTTTAAATTTCAGTTTTTTCAGTTTTGAGTCTGACTCTGCTGCCTGAATCAGCTCATAACACATCCAAGCAAAATTATGGCGCAACAATTTCCTTCACCGTAATAACAAAAGTTTGTTTTTGTGGAACTTTAACATTTGTTGTAACAACACAATTAAACTCATAATCAGTATTTGCATATGTGTTAATTATAGTCTTTTTAAATATTTTTTTTATTTTTTAGAGTGTTTATGTGCACTTGTCTAATGTCTATGTTAAATTTTTTAAAGTCTTATATAAAAAAAACAACAACTCACAATTAATAAAATATCTTTTGCTTTCATTCTTTAAAAAAATTAATTAAAAAAATGCTGAGTGGGTCACGCTCCTCTTAACCATCAGTCAGGCACGATTCAGTGAGCAGTTGTTGTCCTGTATAGTAAGTTGAAAATTAGTTTTAATAGATTTACTCATGCATATATCCTTGCATGGCCTCTATCTTTATACCAAAAACGTACTGCACCTCACAGGGAACATGGCCTCATAAGACCCCATGTACGTGTAACCTGTTAATTAAGAAGCATCAGCAGTGCTAGTAGAAGAATTAGACTCTGAGAAAATTTTCTTCTGATTATTTAAGCTAAGCTCCAGCTTCATAAGGATAGATGCTAGAGTGGAATCACTCTTCTTATCTAACTCAGCAAGAAAACAAGTCTGAGTATTTCCATAAATGTCAAACTATTTATCATTTTGGGTAAAACAACATTACAGCTGTGTTTATGTAGAGGAAACAATGAAGGACATTCTGCGGTAAAACGTCAACAAGAGTCACAGAGCCGATGGCTGCTGACTGAGCCAAAGTAGTTTAACATCAGAGCATAAATGTGGTACTGTACGTGTGCAAAATAAATCAGGTTAACTGCTGAAGCTGTAGACGTTTATACCTGTATGTTGTAAATTGCTAGATACAGATGTGACGCTGTGTTCCCGAGTAATTTGGAAGGCATTTGGCTTTTTTTGGAGACTGCTTCAGAAGTGGATGTATTACTGACAATGAAAAATACCTTTCTTTTGTTACTCTCATATACACTATGTTAAGCATATCTGCGGTATGGTGAAAGCCTCATCAGGTTTGTTTAACACTAAAAAGCAGCTTTACCATGGAGCCCCGGTCACATGTTCTATGCTTGATCCAGCAAAAACTAGAACTGAGCTAGATGATTCACTGATGTTTCTCACAGGACATTGGGCATCTTCTTTACCATTTTCATTAACTGTTAGGCCTAACTAGTGTGAGTTGACTCTTCATTCATGGATTTTAAAGCTCTCTTGCCTTTACTGGGTTTATGGACACACAGAAGCATTCCTGGTGGATAACTGGTGTGCTGTATTTGTTTTCTCATCACACTCTAGCACAGGTCAGACATGGTTCACAAACTCTGCATCTAGCCGGTGTCTACACTTGTTAACACTGAAATGTACTAAGAGAAATAAATTGTGCACGATACAGTTATTAAAAGTAAATGTGCAGGAGCAGCAGCTGCTTGACTACAGTGGATTGCGAGCAGCTTTAGAGGCGCTGAGAAGCGGCTGAGTGGCTCAGCAGGGCTGTGTATATGTAGGCCGTGTTCTGCATGTTATTTCCTTGAAGTCATCAGACCTACGCTCCCCCATCAGGAAAAGGCTCTTATGATAAGTGGCAGCCATGAAATATGCACAGCCTGTCGTAGCCGCCTGCATCGCTTCGCTTCCTTGTGCCCTCCCTCCGTCTTTTTCTCCCAGCCACAGTCCCTTCTTAATGCTTTTTTCTCCTTGCCTCCCTTCATTGTTGTTCAATGCCTCCCTCTCCTTTTCATCGTATATTGTTTATCTTTTCCAATTGCTCGGCAAAACCCCCGTCTGTCAGCCCTCATCACTCTAATCGCTCTGTCTTCTTACCTCCTTTGCTCTCTCTCACTGTCCTCCGTCCTGTCATTCTCTTTTAAAATCAAATCAGTTCGGTCTCCACGGACAGAAACGGAGCGTGCGTTTGTGTGAGAATGACACGAATAAAGAGCAACTAAATGAGGAGCTGAAATAAAAAATATGAAAGCATGGAGCCACAGAGCCACAGACAGTTCCTGCTGCAGATTAAAACGTACACAGTGCACTTGAAAACACACTAAACATCTTGTAATGCGTCATTGAAATTCTTTATTTTGGGTATGTCGGCTTTTCTTGAAAAACAAGCAAAAAAAAAGAAAAAAAAGAATGGCACATGGAAAGCATTTTTAAAGCATTTTTTCTTTCCTTTTTTCAGTATATACGTATGCTCATACATAACGTTATTAACAGTAGCTGGAATCACACAGTCTTTGAAACACTGCTGACACAGAAAACATGGATCATCCTAATATGTTAAATATATATCATATCTAACTAATAAAAAAGGTCAAACAAAAAGTTGTTTTTTTCATGCACAGTCCTTTTTTGCTTCTCCTTCAGCAGGAAGGAATCATTGAAACAGACAAATCCTGGAGCAAGACTTCTCTTCTCCTCCACATGTATAATTATATGTATATATCAGTTTTTAACAGTAATATATATGTTTCAGTATATATATATATATATGTATATTTATATATTTGCCGTTGCTGTTAGAATTCAGTGGCTGAAATAAATACTGACAATGGATAAAATAGACACAGGTGTCATCGAGTCGTAAAAACACATTTTCATTCACACTCAAGAAAAACGATAGAAAACTGTAAAATGTTCTCCCCTGCTGAGCTCAGCATTTCAAATCAAAAGCCATCCAAACAAGACCGCTTTAATTAAAAGCCAAATGACAGTATATTATAGGCCTCTGTCTCTGCTCGCATCTGATTGGATAAGAGGGACCATGTGTGAAAGTATTCTGTGACAAAATGATGATGATGATGATGATAAAAAAATCTTAGCTATGTCAGTTTCTTGCTAACCCTTTCTCACCTTAGATACAATCTTCACTCTATCTGTAGGTGACAGGGCTCTTTTGTTTTTACTATTTTATTTTTTCAGTAATCAATTAAGAAAATTACAATCATTCTAGAAGCAACTATAGCTAAATCAGACATTACCGTGAGTATAGTTGTCACATATGATTAATTTACTGCTATCTTCTAACGCCTCTTAGCATCACAGATAGCTGCGGCTCATTCAAGTGAATTTACTGTATGATAGCATTTCTATGCAGAGAACAAACCTGTACAAGTACATCTGCTAGCATCACTTGTTTGCACTGAAGCCGACAGGATAATTGCAATCTATCACCCAATCCCAGTATAAATGATGAACCCTTAAACCTAAGCAAACATCCAGGTGTGCCAAATAATTTTCACAAAAGGGAAGGATATTTGAATAGGATAATTATACTGGATCTAAACATTCCTGCAGTTGCTTTTTTATTTTTTGCTATCAAATAATAAGCGGATCTGATGGAAAAGAGCAGCAAGTAAATGATACCTCCTGCAGCAAGACTTTCAATATTCTGTTGATAACTGTGTGACATAGAGGATATTTTCAACCCAATCTCAAGTAAGGTCAATTTAAAAAAAAAAGAAAAAGCTGGATATTTTTTCCTCAACTCATTTTAAAGAGCTACGTTTGATGGCAATAACAATAATTAATGTATAAACTATGCATAATATAGATCACATTCAACTCTGATCAAGTGCATGCCTGAAGACCTCCAACTGACACCAGAACAAAAATCATCAGCTGCAGATATACAAGAAGAAAGTTATTGAACCAGAGTGTTAACGCACCAACTTTGCAGACAACCTCCTCCCCCAACGATCTCCTCCACTGTCCCTCTTTAGTAAGTGGCTAGAGTGCAAAGAGACACAAAGTGCCTGAGCCGAACAGATGTACTGCTAACCTCACCGCCTCGATATGTAAATCACTAACAGGATTATTGCTCGCTAGGGAAAACAAAAGAGAAAACACAGAGTTTTCTACTTCAGGAGGCCTACTGTAACTTTACCTTCTGTCCCAATGATTCTTACTGCAAACACAGATGGCTGCTTGAAAAACACAAATCACAGTGGGTTAAACCTCAACTCCTACTTCTAGAAAAGTAGACCAAAAACCTGGGAAAGCCTGATATATTGTTCTGATTTTCCGTTTCTCTGTCCTTAAAGAAACTTTTCATAGGTTAAGTAACTTTTAAAGATGCTCGAGTACTTAAACCTGCATTTTAACAGCAGAGACGTGGGCCCACTTTTGACTTTCACACAAAAAATCCTAACCTGCAAATCAGCTGTGTGTTTGAGGTGGTGCTTTCCAGGGTCTACAAAGGTGGAATTTGGCATCACTGTTCAACCAAACTAAAGATTTTGGACTTTCTAAAGCCCCAGCCCCACAGACCTAGAGACCGACCTGTGACCCCTAGCATCAACCAGTTGATGAGTGGAAACGAGTGGATAGGCTCCACTCGTCAACTGCTAGAGATTGATTGATGCACTGCTAGGTGAAACTGATCTAAAAGAGGTATAGGATGATGCTGCACCAAACACCTCCTTGGGATTGCGTTGATCACCTTTAAAACTTTTCTTCAAAATCTCACCAACTGCCGCAGTGAAACCATAAGAACTGCAATGCAAAACTAGTAAGGCCAAACTGTTTCCAGTTTGCATCAAATTTACTTAAAGTTTCACTGCCAGTCAGCAAGTAGTTGGAGACTGATTGCAGAGAAGCCGATGTCTTCCTTGCAAACTGTGGGTGACTGTGGCAATCTATCAAAGACCAAAGCAATCCTAGAAGTTTTTGGTGTAGCACCCTCTTTGCTTTGACCAATTTCACCTACCAACTGTCAGCAACCACTTGCCAACCAGTTGGTGAACATCCTAGTGACCAGAGGCTGCAAGGGGTCGCCAACTGGTCTCTAGAGGCCTTGGATCAATCTTGTGACTAGAAAGAGTTGTACATTTCTGACTGCTAGTAAAACATTTTATTCTCATTTCTTTTATTTCATTCCTAAAATGCAAATAGATTTTTCTTCTTTTATCTCTTGTTCTGCTGACATTCACCACACTAACAAATGTAAACACAACGCCAGGGAAGGAGCTGGGAAGGCAGTATGGATTCACAAAAATGCAAACACGTAAGTGTGTTTCCATAGACAGTACTTGTTCCCTAACACAAAACACGCTTGTACTGACACACACATACACACACTCACACACACTGTAAACAAATGGTCAGGTATTGGAATCATGCTTTTATAAAACACAAAGAAATAACTGCTAGTCTTTTTCATTGCTTAAATACTAGTTAACAGACATCAGATCAGAGTACAAGAAATGGCATTATCTATTTGTCTGACTCAAACCCTCGGTAAAGACTACATTTCCCAACAGCATTTTTTGTGGACAGAAATTACATAAAATCTGATATTTGTGGTACAAACCTGAAAACTCGCAGTATTAATTATTAAAATAATACTGCATGAGCAAAGATGCTAAAATGCAGTTGGGAGACAAGTTCCAGGGCTACTCTTGATATAGAAACTCATGCATGCATGTCAAGCATTCCAGTTTATAGATATAAACACACAGACACTATTAATAATATAGGCCCACTAAGAAGCACACTAACATTATAGGCTTATCAAAATGCACTGGAAAAGCTGAGGAATGGGTAAAAGAAAAGCTAAATCACATTTCCCACCTGAATAAAAGTTAGAAAATGGAGTGCCAAAGCTATGTTACACGGGAAGTCTTGTGGTTGTGTATTTGAGAAATCCTATAGTTAGATTGAAAAGTTTTAGTAAATGCATTTATTAAAATATAATCACCCTTTCAGTCACACCCTAACTGTGCTATATGAAATCCAATTATTTTGGTCCCTCGGTCTCGAAATCAATGATTTATGAACTTTAAAAGATCCTAATTAATTTCTAATCCTTTATCTGATTGTGCATGCTAAATTAAACACAAACTCTTTGTTCACACTGCAAGCAACACAATTTGAAAATCACCCAAGATGCAAAAAAAGACAGATTTAGAAAGCACGTCAGATGCTTCTTGTTATGTACTATATCATGCACGCTATTGTTCTAAACTGGTTTAGAACGATCATCCGCAACACTTAAACCACCGACAGCAGAAATGAATAACACACCATGTTCATGGCAGTGGCTGACGGCAGCGGCTTTTGACTTTGCAGGATAATGTGTCTCGCAAAAGTGCTTCAGGAATGCTTTAAAGAGCTCAAGGTCTTAACTTCCAAATTCCCCAGATCTAACTTACACGATCTGCTGCTGACATCTAGGTGCTCGATATCACAGGACATCTCAGGGACTCTTGTGTGTCTGCAATGAGTCAGAGCTGTTCTGGTGATACGAGAGGGATCTAGGCAATATAAGCCAGGTGGTTTTAATGTTGCAGGTGATCGATGTATAGTAATAACCCTCTCAGTGATAAGAAAAGGCTAACTGCATACTGTATGCTGCACTGCACTAAGTTAAAGCCATGATTTGATTGCGTTTAATCATGACAAATTTGTATAAATGCATTTATCCAAAGCTCTCAATGAAATCTCTAATTAAATTGTGGTACAGCACATGAAATCAAGCCTTTAAATCTCAATAAGGGGCCAACGAATTATCAAAGCCACAACAGTGTGAACAACAAATATGTGTTCTTATGAAACCTTACTTTGTCTGTCAGTTTAATGACACTAGCATCAGAAATCATCATAAATTTAAGATTGCACGTTTGCGTATGCGTGCATGTATCTCAGGGTTAGGTAGGGACTGATCCTGGAGAAACAGTTATGTATGTTTGCATGTGTGTCCATGTGTCCATGCATGAGCTGTAATCAAGCCTGCTCGGTGGCAGTGGTGGCAGCAGCATTTCCTGTGAACTCTGGGTTGATAAAGGAGAATCCCTGGAACTCGTCTTGGTCCAGATTCTGAATCACTTCCTCATCGGGAGGGGTCAGCACCGGCGGGTGGCGTGTGAAAAAACGGTCAAAGTTTTCGGCATCTCGTCCACACTGTTAAGGGAGGGAGGGCGGGGAGGGATGGAGTACAAGGTAGGGGGTGGATTGGGAAGGGGAAGAGTGGGAATGGATAGGAGTGGATGGATCAAAGTTGGGTGGGGGGTAGAAGGAGAGGAAAACAAAAGAAGGGGGGGATGGCAGGTTGAACCAGGGTGTGAGATGACATCACTTTGAACAAGGTTTCAAATATCAGAACAAGTGGCAGTACTTGGGGTGCGCTTGATTTAACTCTCCATTAGTCATGCATAAAATGCCATTTTTCATTAGAAGTGAAAAAAAGAAAAGAGTAAATCACTTCCTGGAGAAGATAAATGAAGCACGCCTCAGGTATGCTTTTCCTTTTTCAAATATTTGAAGCATTTTCAACTCAAACTTCCAAACAAGGTTACTGAAGTCTCAAACAGCCTGTGGCAGTGCACTACACCGAACTGGTGACCATGCAAGCATTAATGCATGGAGTGTGGACTATTTCCCTTTTTTTTGGCAAAAAACAAACAAACAGATTTTTCTGTTTTCTTTTTTGTGTTTAATTTAAGGACAGTGGTTGCAAAACTTGGATTTAAATGGATTTCTAAACAGGCGCACTAGAAAAGGCTTAAAGCCACAAGATAATTATTGGTGTAATTGTGGGTTAATTATATGCTGCAGCTGTGGAGACCTGCTGAGATTTGATAGACCAAATCAGACAATCAGGACTGGGGAAAAAAGGCTCTGGATTTTTGCTTAGGAAATGTGCAGTTTGCCAAAATAATTTACTAACCTTCACGATATCCCACATCTGACCCCTAACTGAAGCCCTTGACGTGTGGATATCACGGTCCAATCTGAGTCTCGGCAACAGCGAGCACTTACAAAGACGTAACTGGTGCCAGAGTGAAATAATCTCGATTACGCAGTGTCCAATTTACATCAGGTGGAATTTGTTTTCCCGTCCTTTTCCTTCCTCTGACCACTGGGAAGCCAAATTGAGCTTATGTACCCTCGAGATGCGTGCCCATCTAAGTACATAAAACAAGTTATTAACTTGAAAACTATATTTTTCCCGGCAGTATCCCTCACAGGGACGGTGGGCTGAGCTACTTCCTGCCCCCTCCCCCATCTCCATCACTGCACTGAGCTTTAATTAACACAACAAGGATTCAGTGTCCTCTGACAACATCACCCAGAGGAAAACTACAAACTCATTAAATCTCTGCAACGCCGAAAAAACCAAATGAAATTAAGCCAGACTGTTTATAGTTTGGGGAAATAATGTGAAATGAGAAATACGCCAGGGTCAGTAGTATTTGCAGCTAATTACTCACGTTTGTTTAACCTGTTTGGGGAGCCAGATGGGAAAAATCAGCCAAGAAGGGAAATAAAATGAGTGCCACAAAGTTTAGAAGTTTCTAGAAAATCAAAGGGCCACAACCTGAGGGACACTATGGATGTAACAGGATTAATTTTGGGTGAATTGCCCCTTTAGAAGAAAAAAACTGCACAAAAGTATTTGTTACTACATTATTTGGATATAATTTTAGGTTTTAATAGTTTAAACTGTGTTATACTGTGAGGTTTTTGTAGTGTACTCCAGGTTTCATTTGAGACTTCCCACAGAGCATGCAAATAAATATATACGAAAAAACCGTGAACACAGAGGACAAATAAAATGTGTAGATGAAAGGACAGATGGGTTGATGGATTGAGTAGTGGAAAGATGGATGGATGGATAATATCTTTATGAGGATGATGGAGAAAAAGACAGACACTGGATTGCTGAAAAGACAGATGAGTGGAAACACGGCACAGTGATAGAGTAACTACCAAAAAAATGGTATTTGGAACATTTTTTTAGATGTCGGGTGGATGAATGAGGCAGTCAGTCAGTCCATCTGTTGGATGATCAGTCAGTCATTCATTAATTCAACAGCTTCTGTTTGTCAACTAATTCATCAAAGCATCAGGAGCACATAAAGTCACAAACTGACAAAAATCAACAGAATCTTAACAAATTAACTCCTGATCAAACCAATAAGGACTATTGGAATCAAATGTCCTCCAGAAACAACTACCCACACCAAAACAGCATCATGCCTCATATGGGAAAGAAGGAAACAAACTTACTGTAAATGTTTGTCTATCTCCTGCAAATTATTTTTCCATTCTATTATTTCCTCATGAAAGTGGCTCTTTTTCACATTTTTTTAATGCCAAATAAGGGTACGAATTTGTTTATTATGAAAAAAGCAAACTAGAAATAAGAAAAATGTAAAAGTTTTATGAGTTACATGGCAAACAAAACATACAGTACAGTACATACAGTACAGAAGTTTTGAGTAACCCCTCATTTCTTTACATTTTTTTTTCTCTTGTCATTTTTTCAAAGTGGTCTTGAGCAAGAGTTCTCCAGGTTTTCTGAAGATTTTCAAAGTTTTTCTTTGGCTGCTTTTTCACTCATTTTCAGTTGAGTTCTTGTTTCTAACCATTTTCTGAGAATTTATTTTTTGTTAAACCACTGAATACTGACCTATGAATCACTCAAGCATGAAAATTACTGAACTCAATGGAAGAACCAGTCTTGTGTCTACTCAGACAAAGAAACAGTTCCAATCTGTATTTTAGGCATTTGCTATTAGTAGCCTGTTAGGAAAACACATCATTCAGCATCAGTGACCAAGATAACACAGTTTGACAGATATAAAACAGTATTTTTGCACCAACAAGCTTATTTCCAAACAGCTATAAGTCAAAAACTTGGCATATGTGGGTGGTAATGGTCTTGGTGGAAGAGTGGATGACAAGAAGCCATTATTAAGGAAGGGAAACGGGGAGAAAAGGCTGAGGTATGCCAAATTATACAAGAACTGGATTGAAAGTTAGTGGTAACAGGTCTTATGGAGTGATGAATCCAAATGTGAAATTTTTGGTTCAAAGGGAGGTCCAACAGTGAGTGTCTGCATCTGTAAAACATGGAGGAGGTTCTGGTTTGGCGCCTAATTTCAGCCAGTGATGTTGGGGATCTTGTCAAAATTGAATTATGAACATAGAAAAGTGCCATCTGGAAGGCATGTGATTGGAAATGATTTCATTCTTTTGCTTAACAGTGATCCCAAACACACTTAGAAGGCAGTCAAAGCATAGCTGCATAGCAAAATACACAGCGGAACACTATCAGTCACGGACTGGCCTCCCCAGAGCCTGGACCTCGACATTATTGAAGCAGTGTGGGATCATGTTGGCAGAGAACAGAAGAAAAGGCAGCCAACATTCAAAGAAGAGCTTTGAATGTCCTTCAAGAAGTCTGGAGAACTATTCCTGAAGACTACTTAAAGAAAAGACAAGAAAGCTGCCTAAGAGAGTTAAAACTCTGTTTTTGTTTATAGACTGTATTTCCATGTATGTTTACAGATGTTTCAATAAAAAGACTGACTATTTCCATTTTCCTGGCAAACTAACAAATATGAGGGGTAGCTCAAGACTTATGCACAGTACTGTAATAAAGATTCAACTCATATGAGTTAAAGATAAAACAATTCAAGTTTGAGGGAATTTGTTTTTTCTTTTTGCTGCATGTCTTCGTGGTGATAAGGCTTTTAGTGACAAATAAAAGGAGAGCCTCCTTAAAATAACACAGAGACAAAAACCGACACAGGTTACTGAAAGAAATCTGGCAACATAGCACCATAAAAGATCAAAGAACTGCCTTCAGATGCCAAACCGAACTAAACTTTGATGTGGCGTAAACGTAATGGTTCCAAACCTATTTATTATCGCCACTCAAAGGCAGTAAGAGAGAAAATAGCAAGTGACGGGGCAGGGGTGAGAAAGATACAAGATGTTGGAGAGACAAGATCAAACAGAACAAAGAGAGAGATGAAGAGAAAGGGAGAAAAAGTAGCGAGCAGAAGAGATCAGACAACAGACGGTATGACTCTGCAGAAACACATCTAAGTCTTAAAAAAAAAGCCAGATCCTAATGGAGACCTCTACCATACGAGAACGTATACATGTCCTGAATAAAGAGACACACTGCAGCATTACTGGTAAACACACACGCATGCAAACACCCCGCAGGCTGCAGGAAAAGCTCAATTCTGAAAAACTCCTTAGCAGCAGCGTGGCCTCAGGCTGCGTGGATGGGTTTGTGTGCGTGTGAGTATTAGATGACATCATTCTGACTCGGTTCATGATCAAACTTGTTTTGTCGTGGATTAAAAAAAAAAAGAAGTCCAACAACGAACAACACAAACACATTTGCTCTGTACGGACTTATTATCCCCTGAAGGTTTAGTCTAAACTCAGGCTAACCTCAGAGAAACCAAAAGCCCTTTTATTTCAACGGCACCAAACTGCAGCTGCCAATTTTGTGCATGTGGATCCAAAAGTGCAGTCAATGTCAAGTACCTTCTCATCTAGCCCGGGTTCATCACTGTGCCTCTTTTAGCGTTTTCTCCATCAACATCTCTGGCATTGTTATCATCACCGACGCTGCCCTCATCACCACACACCCTCCAGCATCACTGTCAACATCATGAGCATCATTTCGAGACTTACCTGTGTGCATTGTCCCAAATTAAAGGAGGGGAAAGAGACAGAAACATCACATTGATAGTGAAAAGATGAGTAAGGCAAGAGAAAGGTAGTTGTTGAAAGAAAATAGGAAGGAAATTAGAATAAAAGAAGAGAAGAGAGAGTTTTTATTATGAGTTTAACCTCTAATGAATTAAACTCCACGTTTCTACTCTGGTCGAAGAGTATTTTGCGCACTTATTATTGTGCGACTTGTGACTTGCACATGCTTATCTGCGGTCATGTCGGGTTCGGCGGGGACGGACTTACAGCTCTTGGTTTGAAGGGTGGTTGCACCTCCTTGTTCTCCAGTTTCTCCCAGTCCATGTAGCGGAAGAAGCTGTGCTCTCTGATGTCTCTTTCCCCCTCTGGACCGCAGCCCAGGCGTTTCGCTGGATGCTTTGTCATCAGCTGTGCAGACAAGGAGAAGAGAAAGGATTACTTTGTCACTTCTTCTTTTCCTCCTCCATCCTCCCCTTTTTCTGCCTTGTGAAGGCTTTTTAAAAAAATTTCTTTTAAAGTAAATGTTTATTCATCTTTCTACCTTTCTGCGAGTCTTGACGCTGCAGTAAAGCTAGTAGCCACATTAGGAGCTCTGTGAGGCTGCATTTTCAAGCATCTGTGCTGTGAAGTAAACCTTACATTTACAATATTAACATGTTAATGTTTAGCAAATATGATGCTTACTACACTCACTGTCATAGTTTCAGAGAACAGTGCGTTGTGTGTGCTGGTATGAGATTCAAGCTACAACTGAGAAAATAAAGGCATCAGTCAAAAGGCCAAGAGACAAGTTGGCGTCCCCCTGGCAACTTTTGATAACCAATGAAAAATGTGTGGTCCCTGACTGGTTGGTTTAAGTTGCCGGCTGTAGCGTAGGTGAAATCAGTCTAAAAGAGGGTTCTTCACCAAAAACCTCTTTGTTGATTGCTTTGGTCCATGGCAGATCACTGATGTCAAACTACTTGGCATCTGCTAATGAAACTATGCCTTACTGCTGCAACCACTGTGTTTTGAAAAGGTTTGCTCTGTTTATGGTCCTCATCACACTTTCAACAGTTTCACGACTGCTTGGTGAGTAGTTTGCGAGTGTTTTCAGAAAAGTTGGCGTCTTTCATTCAAACTACTGGTGACCAAAGTAATCACAATGATGATGACCAGTCCAGTCATGGGCTGGCTAATATGGCATCACTGCATGTAGGAAGGATTCTGACTTAGAGGTGCTCAGTCATAATCCTGCAGCTAAGACTCCAGGCTTCAAAACCCAATGGGTGATGTTTTTTGTCTATGCTAATCTTTTATATAGGTGTTGTGGATCATTAGTCTAAAAGCAATTTAGAGTACAAGCACTCATAATGTCTGCAAAAAACTTCACTGCAATCCACTGAAGAGCAGTTAAGATATCTTAGTGTGGATCAAAATGATATAGTGATCCGACAGCTAACATTACAAGCCCTGGAGCAATGCTTCTGGTGTTGCCAAACAGTTTAACGAGCTGTTTAGTTATCTCGTCTTTGCCAAAGGAAAAATGTTGTTTTAAGTGTTAACCGTTTCCAAGTTACAAATGATCTGCACCACTGCAGGAAACTACACTTTATGAAACTCGTGATTTTACAACTTTTATTTTCATGTGTACACACGGTTACATAAAATAAGTAGCAGCCCTATTACTAACCTGCAAGGGGAGTCTAAATCTGATCTGTGCTCAACAATGTGCTGCTCCAATGCCCAAAATTTCCCCTCTGGAATCATTAAAGTTTCATCTCAGTTATTCCTGATTCCTGCCCTGGGTTTAAACCACAATTCTTTCACTTTCATTGCGGTTTATGAACAAGCTCATTGTAGTTATTAGAGTTTCTTAATCCTTAATTTTAACCATCCTTCTATTTTACTGTCATCTTGCATGCCTCTCCCTGGGGAGCAAATACAAGCCACCAAGTAACAGCCTGCAGACAAATGAATAACTGTTGTCTTTCTTTCCTCTTTTGCCAGAGTAGTCATCTGCAGGCGTAATTAAAGACCGTTTATAATGTCTGTCCACACAAAACCTCCACGGGGGAGTGATGCTACAGTGAGTGTGTGTGTAGGTGGGGTGTGCCTCCCTCAGGAGCAGCAGTCATAACTCATTACATTACAGCTAGAATAACATTTTCCAGGGGTCAGTCAATCTTGCACTGCTTGCAGATGCGCATGAATCTGCATGAAACACATTGGTGGCTCAGACTGCATGGGCGCGCACACAAATCCACTTTCTCTACCACACACACACATGCCTAAAGTAACAGGCAGCGCGATATATACACAGGTGTAGTTGACCACTATTGCTTGGAGTAGTCTGATTTGTATGAAAGTGAGTTGATTCAGATGCTATGGCCTTCCCATTGCTTTGGGGCGCTGGAGTCTAACCCTGCTGTTATAGGCTGAATGAAGAGATACAGTCTGGACAGCTGGACAGTGTCAAAGACCTGAAGAATCACATTTGTCAGTTATTTGTACACCAGTGTGTTATAATCTGGTTCTGGTCAGGCATGTAGCAACAGTTTTAAGGCACATTTAAAACCACAGCTGTCCTACAGTAGATTAAAATCCCTTTAGTGACTTTATTTTAAGAGTGAAACACCAAACTTGTCACCTATTGAACAGAAGGTACAGGCACAGCAGCTACTTTTCTGTAAAGAAAAACTGCAGTGAATATGTATGAACCCTTTTTCACTGATCAGGAGAAAGACAGCATCGTATTCAGTCGACCACATAGCAGCCAACCTAAAATTGGGCCACTGACTGCTGATAATAATGGGATGTGTGAAAATGACAGGAATTCCCTCATCTCTATACTAATGGGCTGCAATTACCATCTGGCAAACACTAGTTTGACATGCTGTCAATGTATAATGTAATTTCCCTTGGATTTGATTAAATACCTGAAACTCTCATAGATCAACAGGAATAAAGTTATCTGCCTATACTAACCATGTACATCTGCAGTCTTCAATTTGAAGGGTATGCTTTGTGTAATTACACAGAGTCCAGTTTTAACCTGATAAGTCACCAATGTTTTAAGTTTACACAAATATCTCGGAGTACAGCTGGCTGCATTTGTATCTATACATTTGCATGCATCCAATTAATAAAACATACATGGAGCGGGCTCTATGTATGTGTGTTGGCAGGCTAACTTCTTTAGCCTGCCAGCAGTTAATGAAAGCAAGCCGCTTTGCAACCCACCTCCACCCCAGCTCCTTTTCATGCTGTATTTGACTTGGTGTCATTTCTGTTTTCACTGATGCCTGCATTTTTTCTGCATGGAGAGCCTTGCTGCTGCTCTCCCCGCCTCTGGCTTTCCATGTATGCACAGAAGGGACCCATCCCATGCAGATGGAAATCGTTTACATGATTGCAATGTTGGAGATGGGCCATCTGAGACTGAGATCAACTGAAGATCCACAGCGCTAGGCAGGATTCTGACTTAGAGGATTTCAGTAATAACCCTTCAGAGGGTAGCTTCACGCCAAGCACGTACACCAACCCGTGGTTCCTCTCATACAGAGCAGGATTGCTATTGCAGCAACACATCATCAGTAGTGTCACAGTCTGGCTCGAAGGCCATGACAAACAATTTATTAACTGAATTGGGTTAAAAACCATTATATTTCATGAGGTGTGCTAATCAGTGTTATCAGTGTGTCAGTATTTGGATGGGGGATTGAATGTTAAGGATGTATAATGTTGTATGGTGTAAACCCTAAAATAACCAGGCCAAACAAACACACAACACAGTGCTGGATGAATGGAGAGAAGAGAGATCCTGAGAGCTGAAACAGCTCCAGGGAGACAGGCCAGGTGCTCCCAGGTTGCAGGTTTTTGCTGCCAATAAGGGTGACATCACTATGAACTCTGGCCGTCACAAGCCAGTTATCCCTGTGGTAACATATCTGACGCCTCCTGCTTAAAACCCAAAAAGTCAGATGGATCATTCCGGCCCTGCTTTTCATTTGCCCGTCTGCTCCACAGGAAGTTTCTGTTCTCTCTGAGCTCAGGACTGCAGTTTGACAGGCGTACCGCCCCAGCCAAACTCCCCCTGCCCAACACTGTGTGGATTCTCTCTGGGTACTCCTGCTTCCTCCCACAGTCCAAAGACATGCAGCTAGTGGGGTTACATTAAACGGTGATTCTTAATTGCCCACAGGTGTGAATCTGAGTGTGAATGTTGTCTGTCTCTTTGTGTTATGGCAGCTGGGATAGGCTCCAGCGCCCCCCTGCAACCCTGAATTGGATAAGCGGAAGAAAATGGATGAATGAATAAACTTAAACTTCATACTTAAGACTGTTCTCATGAGGCCCAGAGATTTCATTCACAAAGCTTCCGGTGGTTAGTGCAGAAAGAGAACAGTGGCAGAAAACACTTTTGTGCTTTTGTGTGCACCTGCGTTCGCTTTTGTGAGGACACATTTGAGCAATTACTCTTTGCTGTAGAATCAAATGAAGTTGAACAAATCATGTACCTAACACTGCAGCGCTACAAAACACACTGTAACAGCAGCCTGTGTGAGTATGTGTGTGTGTTTGTGTGCCGGTCGCCCATTGCTGGCTATAAAATATGGATGCTTGATAGGGTGGAAGCAGGGGAGTGGAAATGATCACTCCCTCTCCACACAAGTCCTAACCCTCTCCACCTCCCCACACACACACACACAATTTTTAATCATTTGATCTGAATATACCAGCCTATTAAAACACTGCATGCTGGCAAGAATTAAACTATTTACTTCTTGTTTGAACTCAGATTACTAAGATGCTGTGAAATCGTGCAGCAACTTCAGCTGAGTTGGACTTTTAATACCTGAAAGTGCACTAATTATCTGATAATGGAGGCGTGCTGTGTTGCTTTTATTTGGCTGCCGTGGACTTAGTTATTTTGAATTATTTGAAGTCTAAAACATTCAGCCCTCTGTTTTGAAGGCAGAGAGGCAGAGAGGCTTGTATCTCTGTTCACACAAACTGAAAACAGATGAGAGTCAGATACACCGCAATCAGTACGCTTGCTTTTAGTCCGACTACTTCTCAATCTGCAGAGCAGATTGCTCATTTTTTGTCAAGAAACGATCACCTTCTGTTAAAAATGATTACTTGTGCTGTGGTAATTTTCCCATTACATCAACAGGCTATTTAAGGTAGCGTCCAACATGTTGACAGAACGCTTCAACTTCATAGCAAAGCACTGAAAAAATCCACTTTATGAACAGAATAATGGAATTATCTTGTAGCATTTAAAATGAAGCCTTCATGTTGTCCTCCGAGTCTCTCTCTCTCTCACACACATACACACACACACTGAGTTAACTCAGGCAGTCCTAGCAGGGTGCAGAGGGAGCTCTGGGGGTGGACGGAGGCGAGCTTTCATGCTCCACTGAAGATGCACTGTTGCAGCACTACAACCCGGTAATCATCACTAATACATAACACAGCCCGTGTGGGCGTTTGTATTGCAGTGAACATACTTGTCAGTAATTTACCTATGAAAGCCTTTGCCTTTAAATTTAGTAGGAGGATATATGACTCAGGTCATGCTGGAACAAATGTGTGTGTGTGTGTGTGTGTGCGTGTGTCCTCATCCACGCTCGCGCTACACGCTGATGTTAATGTGTAGGTGCTTTCTGTGGGTACTGCAGAACTTGAAAAGGCAAAGACCTTTTAAAGTGAAATGATAAAATACATTTTACTCATATTTTTTTCTCTCTCCAGTTTTTTGGTATGTGACAAAGGGTGTGTGAGACAAACTGTGTGTTCCCAAAACACAAATAACCCGAGTGCAGCAATCAGTTCTGGCCAGTCTATTCTGAAAAGGAGTTTCTACAGCCAACTGCACACTGCACAGGCTTAAGCTATTAGAGCCAGCTAATGTGTGTATGTGTGTGTGATAAAGAGATAGAGGGGATGTAGA
>VUQG01027686.1:0-15372 GCA_015106755.1 Etia nguti | reverse complement strand
GGGTGAAGAATGAAAAAAAAAAAAAAGGCACAACAATAGCTTGACAATGGACACTGCAGAGCGCGAGGGGAAGGATGGACGAGGAGAGCGTTACGACAGAGACGGCGGGCGAGATGGAAGCGGGGAAGATAGCGAGAGGGGAACAATGTTGTTTCGCTCCAAATAAATGTTCCACCACAATGGCTTTAATTATGCAGATAATTTTGATGTCTCCTTCTTTTCCTCCTTTCACTCTCCTGCCTCTTCCCGCATCCTTTCCTCAAGCGGATTTAATCCCTTCCTCGTTCTCTCTTCGGCATGTTTGTGTTCAAGAGGGAAGAGTGTCAGGAGGAGAGGGGAAGCGAGACAGAAAGCGGGAGAGTGAGTTTGTGAGGAGGGAGCGAGGTTGAGCTTGAGAGACGGCCAAGGACTCGCAGCTTAAAGCGTGCTTTGTGCGTGTGTGTTTTTGTATACTCACCCCTTTACAGATAGCGACAGCCTCCTTGGACATTGACTTGGGATAGGAGACGTGGTGCTCCATGATTGACTGAAATAACTCATCTTCATCCTCTCCGTCAAATGGAGGCTTGAGAGGACAGGAGAGAGATGAGCGAGGAGAAGCAGAAGAGAGCACAGGACAAATAGAGGATACTTAAATTCATTCATTAAAAGCTTTTTTTTGTCTCCTAAGAATCTAAAAGCTGCAGGCCTCTAAATGAAATATTCAGAATTTCAAAATGTCACATCTTAACAATTATTAATGCCACAAGAGAAAGAAAATCTCATTATAGCATATAATTTAATAGCTAACCTTTCATTACACAGTGTCACATTTTAAAGGCTGAGATCAGCAGTGTTTGTTTTTATTCACACTCAGCCGTGAATACAAAACGGTGCTCTAAAAGGAGCGTGAATCACACATTCATGTGGATCCAAAGATGGTGTTATTTCTTTTTTCTTCCTTAACCAAGATTAATAAATCCTTTGTACAATTACCCACTTACACACACACACAGACACAGGAACACACACACATACACACACACACAGACCAACCTGTCCAGCCAGCATCTCGTAGAGCAAGACGCCAAAGGCCCACCAGTCCACAGATTTCCCGTAAGGCTGGTAGGCTATAATCTGAGCATAGGAGACACATTGTTCAGAAATGCTGCAGTCATCGCTTCAGTCTATGATACAAAGGTAGTCAGCATTAAAGAAAATGATCCTATCTGTTAAACAATAGCTCCAGTTAAAACAAAATAACATCCCAAAAGTTAGCTTCAGCTGGAAACTTCAAGAAACAAAAATCTTCCATTATTCTTTTTATAATTACTGGAACTACTGTAAGAGCCAAATATAGTTTTTGAAGATACATCTTTATTATTATTATCAGTAGAAGTAGCAAATTTACTGGTCACTTTTCTACTGTTTCTACTGTGTTTTTCTACTACAATCCTCATTCACATAATAACACTGGTGCTGCATTAGGGGCGGTTTGGAACTCAGTATCTTGCCCAAGGATACTTCAGCATACAGGTTTGAGGTGCCAGGGGTCGAACCACTGACCTTCCAATTAGCACACAACACCCTCGACCTCCTGACAGTGAGTCAGGTTCAGAAATGATTTTAAGGTTTTATTGTTTGTTTTGAATGCATCACACTGGGTTGGGTTGACCTCTCTGATCTTTTCACTTTGCACACTCCCATTAGGTTACTGAGGTCTGCTGGGCAAATACTCAAAACTAAACTACTAAAACCCAGAGGAGATCAGGTCTGCCCCTTCACATCAGCTTTTAGACGCTTTGAAATCCATTTTTAAGTTCTGATCCCTTTGTATCTGTGCTGCTTTATTTATTTAAGCTTCATCTTTTTATTGTTTTTATGTATTTTACTCATTACGTACAACAGCTGCTGTATTTTTAAAAGTGCTTAAAATTAAACTTGACTTTTTCTTGTTATTTGTAATACAAGTACAGTACGCGTCCCCACAGGGATACTGCCGATACTTAACAAAGCTTAACGAGCACTTAAGGGGCAGAGTGGCATATTTTTTTCAAATCAGAACGGCCATTTTGTGGACTGTAGACAACACTGCAGATACTATTTTGTGAAAGACTTTTGTGCACCACATTTATTTTGTGTGAGAAAAAATCAATTAGCAAAACATCTGATTCATGTGCAAGATGAGCCTGAGTTTTATGGATTAAAAGTAAGACGTGTGTGCACCACACCTGCAACTGACTTACGAAGTTCACAGTGGTAGAACTATTTACTTCATGGTTTGGTGCTTGTTTGAGCTTTTGGCCTTTAGCAGAGTGCTGTTAGAGGATTTCGAAACGATAAAATACGAAACTGAAAAATAAAAAAGCTTAGTGTGCATTTTCGGTGTAAATTTACTGAAAGGCTTTTTTATCGTGTGAATCCAGGAGGTAATAATGTTCCCAAATATAATACCTACACACTCAGTTAATCTTGAGGGAAGTTTAGTCTAAATGGGCTGACTGACTGACATGAGATCAAACTGATAGTGAGGCTGAAATGGAATTAAAGTCTCTTTATGTATTCCACCTAATAGAACTACCAAACTACCACCGACACTTTAAGGGAGAGTTTATTTTCGGAGAGATGCTCGTTGGCGTTCCTGCTGAGTGTTACATAAAAAGACGGCAGGACTTGAGGAAATCCCTGCTTCTGGCCAAGAAATAGTCTGGCACAAAAACCAGTGCAAAGCTGAAATTTGTCATTTTCAGCTTTGGGTATTTTAACAAATTAGACAAATTAGTGTAGTATTTTAGTGAGCTTTAGAGAGTGCTCCTTTTACCTTTGGACAGAAACAAAGTACTATATCATAAGTAAAGCATGGCTCCAGCTACATACATACAAACATGAGAGTATTCTCTTCTAGTTGTCTGCAAGAAAGCAAAGTTTTTTCCAAAATAAAAGTTTTATTTAGCCTCTTTTGGAGCTGTGTAGTTACTGCAGGAGAACAGTGAGAGATCAATACAACCGAACCACCATCACTCACACACACAAACTTTACCTCAGGAGCAATGTAATCTGGTGTGCCACAGAAGGTCTTGGTTGTGATTCCATCATTCATGTTCTCTTTACACATGCCAAAGTCTGCGATTTTAATGTGGCCCTCACAGTCCAGCATTACATTGTCCAGCTTCAGGTCTCTGTGAGAGTGTGAAGCAAAGTCAAAAAGAAACAACAGACTAATCAACATAACTTGGCTCTGATATTAGAAACAGCAAACATCAGTATTAAAATTCAATTTAGAGGCTCAAAAGCTTTGTGAAACTTGATCCTCGGCTGTTGAGACTGCGTCAGTTTGACTGTACAACCCTTTCTGGGCATTACAGATGGATTCGTATTATGTTCAACTTCCAGCTCATGTTAAAGTGAAGGTTCATTTTAATTATTCTAGCTGCTGATACTGTGCTGAAAGAAACTTTACTTTACTGACAAGTCACAAATTCACCCTCAAACTACCTAATTTATAAACTTCTATATTGTATAAGGGTATGTTTGGCACATGGCAGTAATTCATTCAGTTCAATTCAGTTTTATTTATGTAGCGCCAAATCACATCAGCAGCCGCCTCAAGGCACTTTATACTGTAAGATAAAGAGCCTAGAATAATGCAAAGAAAACCCCAACAACCAAGCTACCTCCTATGAACAAGTACTTGGTGACAGTGGGAAGGAAAAACTCCCTTTTAACAGGAAGAACCCGCTGACAGGGGCAGACAAGGGAAACTGGACAAAAGATACACTGTGGATTTCATTTGCACTATTTCATGAACGTACTACCGTTTGAGCTCAGCTATACTTGGTTAATGTTCTGCGTTTAGTAGGTTGTGTTATGGATGTTACCTGTAGATGATGCCCTTTTGATGTAGGAAAAACAGACCAATCGCTATCTCTGCAGCGTAGAATCTGCACACACACACACACACACACACACACACACACGCACGCACGCACAACACAAACAGCAACAACAACGGCAATTAGACAGAGGCAGAGAAAAAGGACAGCAGGAAAACAGATCATTTGTGTGCGTGTATGCGCGTGTCAGAGTAAAGGTCACTCCTGTCTCTTCAAGGCCAGCGAACAGGTGATAAGATCAGCTGCAGAGGTCTGGACGGACTGACCGCATGGTAGCCCATGCTTGCGCGGGCGTGCGTGCACTCTCTGCGTTTTAAAAGCCTATTTTAAAGACATCAAGAGTCATTTGGTTGTGAAAACTGTGCAGAGCCCGTTTGGAGCTAATTAGATGCTCTTTCTGTGCTCAAAATGATGAGCAGCAGCATTAAAGAATAAATACAGAGGCTCACAATATACAAAAAGACACTGCAATACTGAAGTTCAAAGCAACTTAATCATCCATGGAGAAGGATTTCCTGTTTAATAAAAAAAGAGCGAACAAGCTGATGGCCTTAGTTAAAAGAGTTCCTCGTGTACTTCGACTTGCCCCCTCTGCAGTCTAAACCTTCAGCCACAGGGAAGAAACTTTAATTCTCTATGAATTACATGAAGGGCTAACTCCTCCACGGCTCTCGCTCTACACCGACAGCCCCGCTTGTCAAATGTGTCAGCCTGCTGGTTGGGCTTGACACCAGCGATCTCGCCAGCCACCATAATTATATTCTGCAGTTCTGGAGGTACTGCGCCAAGCACTGAAAACTCTCAGGAGCTGCTGGATTACTTTCATTTCTTTGAAGCTCTTCAGAGCAGCAAGCTGCATTGGGGGCAAACAACATATTTCACCTCCGGGCTCTGCTGGGATTGCTCATCCATCACCAGTCAAACTGATGATGGCTTATTCACCACGATTAAAACAGGTATTACTAAAGTGTGAAACACCTGCTTTCACGGGGCTCTGATTTTCTGTGTGTGTGTGTCTGTGTGTGTGTGTGTCTGTGTACTCACACAGCATGAGGTTCTTTGAACTTGCCGACCTGCTGTATCTGATACATGAGATCTCCGCCGTTTATGTACTCCATGACAAAATACAAACGGTCCTGTGGAGGGGGCGTAGAAGGCCAAGCAGAGAAAGACGGGTCACAAAGTGCACGTTAATAAAAGTGGATGAGAGGTTAAAGGAGCGTAAAATACTGTGGAGGTGGAAGGGACTGCTGTGAGTTTGATGTGTGAATTGAGAGAAGATCAGAGGAGAGATGCAGAAAATATGACAGAGGAAGTGAGGAGGATGGGGAGAAAAGTGGTGATTGGGTTGTCGGTGGATCCAATAAGTCTTCAACTGAGGGAACACAGTGACATCAATTTAGGGACCTGTAGTCCTCCATTATCTACAGAAATTGCCAATAAGTTTCAGTAAGTGAGAAAATGTGGAGGGATTTTGTGTGTGTGTGTGTGTGTGTGTGTGTGTCCTGGAGTGTATTTTGAAGTTTTTTAGTGTTAGAGCCTGTACTCCCTGATAAGTCTTATGAGCAGTTGTTTGCATTCACTATGTGCTCTGTGTGCGAGCCTATAGTATCTGTGTGTGTCTGTGAGTGTGTGTGGTTAAATTGTATTTGTGTATGCACCGCATAGGCACCATATTCTTCTTACTGATGACTGAAAGTGCCAATTAAATTTAAGGAGTGACAATCTAAAACAGGGTAGCTTTTTAGTTTGTATAAAATAAAATGAATATATCTCGGTGAGATATATTCTGTGGGAACATGTCGGCCCACCCACCATAGTCTGGAAGGTAGAGTGCAGCTGCGTTAAGAATGGGGGCTTTCCAGATAAAGCTAGGACTCTCTTCTCCACCATGGTGCACTCTACGTCGTCATCTTGGATCACGACGTCCTTCTTCAGGATCTTTATAGCGTACAGGTCCTCGGTTCCTTTGCGCTCTGCCAGCATCACCTTAGAGAGAGGGAGAACAAAGAACATGTGTGAAATGCAAGAAGAGGAATTCATCAATATTCAAAATCTTTAAGGCTCACAGCTGCTGTCATGGCTCTGTACCAACAAAGAAGGGAAAGAAACAGAAAGAGAAAAGGAGAAACAGGAGAAACAGGGGAGGTATTGTGAAGGACGGGGATAAAGAATCAGAGCGATAAAGGAAAGCTTCTCTGACTGTTTTGGGTTAGACAGTCAAAGTAAGAAATAAAGAGAAAAAAGACAAAGAAACCGATTCATCACTTTTCAAGACGCCAATGGAGGCGAAATAACCAAGGGAAATAAAAACGAATAAGAAAGGAGAGAAAGAGGAAAATGGGATAGCACAAAGCCGCTTACAAAGTCACTCCACGCCATTTTTATACATCACATACATTACATGGGTTGCAATTTGTGCCAGATAACAGAAATTAATCTTAAATTCATCTTTGTACGATCCTGTACTCATGGGCTTCCTTCATTTTGTGTTTAGGCAGTTTTAGTAGCTTTGTAGAGCAAAACCAGAGTCAAAGTGTAAGGAACCGATTAAAAAACGCAATTATCTGCTCTAACAAAAGCACGTCCGGCTAAACAGATTACTACCTACAGAAGCGACGAGCAGCGCTGCATTTATTAGCTCACACATATGTCTTTACTGCATTTGGGAAATACTCCTGTGTCCACAGTTTGTTACAGTATCAGATTACAACCCTATGTTACCCAGAAACACACGGTCTCACACAAGGATTGTAGGACGATATTTAGGACTTCAGAATGAATTATCTACAAACAATTGAAAAGCAATGTGGAGAAATTTTTTAAAGGCCTGTTCTGTAGGCCACAAAATCTGTGTTCAATAACCCCTGATGGATGCCTAGCAAGGCTTTAACAAACATTAATTACATGATGAGTTTTAAACCTGCCACAAGTATTAAACATAAAGGATGGGTGCCGTTAGAGGACGCAAAACCTAAAAGCTGCTGCAGCAATCTCCCTGCAAGGGGAGAAAGCGCTTAGCCAGTGGTTCCTCTTGTGATAACTTTAATATTATTCAGAGTTTCTCAAAGATTTTTATACTGTTCGACTCCCTTTTGCCCTTCATGAACACTAAGGATGAAGCAAAGGAGAAAAAAGACAAAGGAGACAAAAATCAAAAGAAAAAGGGCTTATTTCACATTTTCTGGATCATATGGTTCACAATGCTGGGAAACTGTAGATAAAGGAAGGTTGATAGGTAAAGAGACTGGGATTAAAAAAGCAAAAAAAAATTTTTAATGAATTATTAGAAGGGCAGGGCATTGTGAGGGACACACTGGCGAACTGAGAAACTGCCTGGCAGCACTCAAGTTTGACTTTTTATTGGGAATTCAGGGGTGACAGCTTCTTGTAATCCACTTATGAGATGCACATAAATTAAAATAAACACACCCTGAATTGTGGTTTCATGACTTTTATGCGGTTGCCAAATGTGGACCAGGTGTCATGAAAGGTTCACACAGACTTGTGACCAGAGCAAAAGTTCAATTTAGTTCAACCTTCAAAAGAAAGAAAGGATTTACAGGAGCATTTTTACCTGTTGAGGGTGTGTGTGCTGTGTGTGCAGCACTCATGTTTAAGGTAACAAGTTTGAGAAATGATGTTTTCATGCGGAGTGTTAGATCAGGCCGTGCCAATAAATCACAGTGTGTTTCAGCCTATCTAACCAAATAGCTATGAAGTTTACTATTCCTTGTATGTTGATTTTTAACCTAGAGGCATATTAATGTACTACTTTAAGGAGATTACACATGGCCTCACATTTGAGTCTGGTTTGTTCAATGACTGTAAGGTTCCCAGGTCCTGTGCCTGCAAAACAACCCCAAATCATAGAAGATATTTCCATGATTTCTTGCTTGGAATAAGGGCACAGACACCAACATAAATTTCAGAATGCTGTGGAAAGACTGGGGTGTTTGCCACAATATATCCTGTATGATGTGTAGTTCCCACGTGGCTAAATGACTTCTGTGACCTCAAGAACTTGTTTTTTATTCAGTTGTATTGTGCATTTATATCTATTATTAAACATTAGATTTTAATTTGCATAAAACACAGGGCGGACCTAGTCACCAAAATTCCACTTGAGCATTCCTCTGTGGCTAAAAGATACAGCCGTGAGAAAGAACACAAGCTTGATCTCTACAGGTCGTATGTCTGCAAATAGAAACGTATGCCACAAACATGTAAGAAATAAACAGAACTACTTCTTCTTACTCATTATTTAGAGGCAGGAAATTAGCATCACCTGATGCAAACACATTAATGTCGCACTCGTTATTCTATCTAAATTTGTCAAGAATGGAACAATAAGAGTGACCTCTTATCCCCGCTTTTCCCCTCTGAGATGAGAAACTTAGCAACTTTGCTGTTTATGTCTTATAAATATTCAGGTATGATAATGCAGAGAGGTTACTGGGTTCAGTATTCTATGGGGAGTGCAGCACAGATGGACAAAGAGATGCAGTTATATATGTAGACGAGTGTGTGCGTGAGCACGTATCAGGGTATTAATATGCGTTTTTGGTTATACAGCTGCCAGTTTTAAAAAACTTCAGCTGGTAGTATACTTTGTTGAACACAACTGAGTGTGTGTGTGTGTGTGTGTGTGTGTGTGTGTGTGTGTGTGTGTGCATATGGTGGCAGTGTGACTTTATGTAAATACAAACTTTATAGAGCTGAAACAGAGAGGAAGGACACCATCTGGCCTAAAGTTCATTTTATACAACTACAAGGACAAGACCAGCACAGGAGAAAGACATAAAATGCACAGGTCAGAAAGTAACAACGGCAGCTTTTTGGCATCGTTACACCACCATCGATTACACATTTTAACTTCTGCATTTATTATTCTTGTTTTTTCACCTTCCCAGTTACTGTGCTTGACCACAAGGATGTTCGGTGTCCGACCCACTCATAGACCGGTCAGAATCAGAATCAGAAAGGTCACAGCATGTGTCACTGTTTGCACCCTGGGAAGTTTTTCAGGGTCGTTTGCCAGAAAGCCGTCCCGAGGATATTAGCTGTCATGTGTCGTAAATGATGCCACTGTGTTTTCTCTACTGACCTTGCACAGTGAATTTATCCAGGCAAAATGAATGCTGCCCTGCAAGAATCTGCACTGTGCTGTATCACAGCGGGCTGTGTGTATCATTAAAAACTGTCATTTATTATATATAGTATACGCAGCTGTTGTTTCCACTGAGGCATTGAGTGTTCCAAGAAAACCTACATGAAGACTTTTAAGACTTCCTTTTGCATTTGGATCATTTCTGCAGTGGCTTTAGTTACAGTGTTTGTGTCGTGGGCTTGAAGAACATTTATTTTTAAATACCATCAGTTTGTTCATTACCCAAATAATTATTCTACTGTGTACAGCAAATCTCAAAGGCTGCAGTGTCTTCTGTGAGGGGAAAGGGGGGAAACTGTAACAAAGAACTAATTTGTTGTGTAATAGTCCAACACCACACAGTCTTAGCTGGTCTAGAGGATTGTCAAGCATGAGGTTTGTGGCCTATTAGAGGTTCCAAACCAGGCCCACTGGATGGCTGCGCAAAGTATGGAAAGTGCAGAGATGTTTTTAATAATTCCTGATGTTGTGCTTCAACACTGTCGCCATTGCCACAAATCCAGGCAAGGATGTTAGTAACACAAAAATGATTTTACAGCGATTAAAAATACATGCATCTCTTAGCTGAAGTGTTATTGCTGGTATTGTGTTACTGTGTCCCACCAAAAAACCTGAAGGGAACATTCATGTATCCTAACACAACTCCTCACCCGTATGCTCAAAGGCTACTGCAGGGACCCCACCCAGGGAACTGAGTCAGTCCCCCCGTGGTCTCTTCATGCCTTACTGTCTATTCTACTGTGTTTTCAAAAATAAAGACTAAAAACTCTCCAAATATAAGTCTTAAATTTATTTTATCTTGTGGGCTATTTGCAACCCACTTTGATCTTAAGTGGGCCGAACCAATGAAACTATATGATAAATGTTCAAAATTACAGAAAATGTTTTGGTAATTCATTGCTCAGACTGTCCTGTAGTCTTAAAATATAAACTTTCTTACTGTAGACTCACTTTAAAAATAAAGGACATTTTTATAGTAGAACATGGATTTTTCTGTAATTTAATTGTTAATCTATCACTTAATTACTTTGGTGCAGTCTGAATGGCTGTGTGGGAGGTCTTTATCAATAGGAAAAACTGTAAGATCTATAAAAATAAGGTCCAAAATTTATGCCCTCCTTATTTTCTGAAGCTGTGCTGTGGGCCGGATTGGAGTCCTTGCCGGGCTGATTCTGGTCCCCGGGCCTCATGTTTGACACCCTTGATCTAATGTCAATAGTAATGACAGTAATGACAATTTTTGCCTTTGGCTATCACTCAATTTGCTAAACTTCATTATTCTGGACAACAATGCCTGTTTTTGCTATGGCACCGTATGAAAATGAGACACCGACTGCCTTCAGGAAGCAGCAGCTGTAAACTTGAAGTTATTTTTGTGTGTCTGTGCAACTGCAGCTCTTACTGCGCTGCGATGCATGCGTATAAAGAAATGATGAGGCAGGCCAAAACGAAGCGTGCCCTCTTGAATGCACATGTGTGTTATAATCACAGAGAAGTGTTTGCAGCAGTATTGTGTTACTCCGGTTGTGTGGCAGCAGGTCCTACCAGCCTCCCACGCAGACTCAGGAACCTTTAAAGTGACACACACGTCACGTGAGCGACTGGTTTCACAAAATGTCCTGGTGCATGTGTGTGTCTGCATAGCACAGACTAAAATGATTTACATATGCACCCATGTGCTCTCCAACACGTGTGTGTGTGTTTGTGTGTGTCTACACTTTGTCTTCTGCTGAAGCTGTATCTCTGCATGCTTCAGCAATCTGTGTTTGTGTGCGCGCATGTGTGAGTTGGGTATTCCAGTAATGATCACGCCTCAACTCAGGCTCCATTACAATGACGCATCAGTGTAGCTTTAAATGCTTGTTACCATGGAAACAGGCAGCCGGCATACAAGTCTGATACCCAGACAATGGTCTCTCTCTCTCTCTCGTGCTCTTTATGTCACTTTCGGTCTCCCTCCACCCTGCTGCTCTACCCATCTTTTTCCCCCCTCTGTCTGGCTCTCAGCATCTTCCCATTCTTTTTGTTTCTTGCCTTGATTTTCATTCATTCACATCACTCTAACGCCCCCCCTCCTTTTCCCACTCTCCCGCTTTTCATTCAGTCTGACGTTTTTACCTCTCGCTCATTTTATTCACGTCAACCTTGTCGCGATGCCTCACATCTCTCGCCTTTCTTCTTCCATCGCCTGCCTGTTTGTCACATCATCTTCCTCACCTCTTTCTCTTCATCCACCTCGGCCTACTGGTGCTTCATCACCTTTGATTCCTTCTGTCTCCATCTCCTCTTTTTGGCCATGTTTTCTTTCCTTTGCTCTAAGCTCTGTTTGCAGTTATACAGCAAAGCTCTGATGCTCAAACAAACACAAACACGCAGACAAACAAGAGCCTCCCAGATATATTTACTATAGCACACAAGTTATAAAAAACCCCAAGGTTTTCTGTATCCACGATAGCTGGCTCATATATCAACTTAAATTACATGTAAATGAAGAGGCCAAAGTCACAGGGAGCATAATATAGCAAGGGTTTGGCTCTTAGCTATGATTGTGTTGATTTTGGGATTTTAAGGGTGAGGCCGCTGCTCTTTTTGACTACACCTTGCATCCATAGAGAATGTTTATTTTTTATGTTTACTTTATTTAAAAAGTAAAAAATTTAATTGGCAGAAGCGCATAACACACATGTGCCAGATTTAGCCATGCAGGCTAATTTCCATCTGGAATCCCCAGCAAGTCAATGGTGTAAAACATCAAAAACAGTAACACACACACACTTAAACATCAGGTCTTACCTTGCCAAAGCTGCCCTTGCCCAGCACCATGAGGAAGTTAAAGTCAGACAACTTCATGCGGTCTTGGTTGCCATTGGAGTCGAACCGGGATGCGGCATTGGCTGACTTCCCGTCCGTGTTCTTCCCAGGACCAATTTTAGCCCTCTAGATGGGGGCGAGAGAAAATAAAGAAGAAATTAGGCAAAACAAATTTGGCACCTGACTTCCTGATTTCATAGTGAGCTAATATTTTTAAAAATGCCAGGATGAGGATGTTGGTGTTATTGAGCCATCTGGACTTAATTAAGAAGTGCTTTTTGTAGCATTTTCATGTTAATGAATACTGTTAGTAATTTTGAAAACATTTGTGTAATTGCCATAAACAAAGATCAAATCAGAGACAGATTGGTAAGCATGACTATAAGACCTAACAAAGAGAAGTAAAGATCTGCTCTTAATGGTTTATTACGGTAATTACATGATATGGGCCAGTCACAGCAGGTCTAGTTTTCTGGAAACTTCCAGAAGATGGCTGTCATGGCTTGATTGCGTAGAATGTTTTTTGCATTCTCCAAAAGTTGATTCTGTTCATCTGGACGTAGCGTTTTGTGGGAGAAACGTTTCGTCACTCATCCAAGTGACTTCTTCAGTCTCAGCTGACTGCAGGTTTCCCCAATCTCCCACAAAACGCTACGTCCAGATGAACAGAATCAACTTTTGGAGATTTACTTTCCTGGATGATTGAGAATGCATCAAGACGTTTTTTGCATTCACTTACTGATAACAAGTAACCGGTCGCTCAGAACGTGCAACACCCTCAACCCCAGGTCACCCGCTGGGAGGCAACCCGTCTCCAAACAATCACGGTCCGACTCTGAGGGTGTTTTCAAACCTGCAGCGTTTACTCTGTTTAAATTGATATCCGGTTCGTCTTGCCCTTTGGTGTGTTTCACTTGTGCAGGTGTGAACACGGTAATCGCACTTGGGTGTGGACCAAAACGACCACACTGAGACCCTTTAGAGGAGATGGTTTGGCTCCAAATGAACTCTAGTGCAGTTTATTTATGGTGTGAATGTGATCTGACCTCGATCCGAACCAACTACTGGGTGTACGTTTCAAGTCTGAGCTAAAAAACTTACAGTAGCCATGCATGCTTTGTACTCTGGGATGCGGGAGGTACTATAGATGTGCAAACGACCGTACGCGCTAGCAACTAGTTGTGAAATGAACATTCTCCATGTTCATGCTTGTAGTAGTCCAGAACACAGAACCTTCTTCCTGTATTTACTTTGTTGCTCCCGGCCCAGACACAGCTGGCCAATATGCAGACTGAATATTCTCATGTGGTTAGTGGTGATGCATTTAAACCTGTTTTTCTGTGCTACTTTAGTTTAGTCTTGCTGTCTCCAGACCCATGCAACCATATTTGGAAGAACCACAAACCCCAAGCTTCCTGGACTAACCCACCTGGCTTCCCGCTCACCTGCCTGCCCGCCATCTCATCTCCCCATCTTGGCCTCTCTTGGCAACCTCTCTGTTCCCTCTTGTACAACAGTGTGACAAATAAGCACCATTTGCTTTTCTCATTGTTTAATTTAGTTACAGCCGCTCCTTTATTTCTAACTCTGTTTTTTCCCCTCTTTTAGATCATCCCGCTAAATCTGCACCAGTCGCGCCTCACTAACTTTAATTGTTGTTTCACTGTAAATAAAATCCCTTTCAATGTCCTCCATTTCTATGAGTCTGCTTCTTGGGACCACCTTTTAACTCATTCTGATAACTATGCTTGGAGGAATTTCCTCTGAATGAAGGAGTTAATGTGAATACATTTGAGATTTTCCTTGATTCTTCAGATTGCATGCAATTGCTAAATTGACCACATTTAGTCACAACTGGTAGCAGACTGACTCTTGTTGCCGTCTTATTGCCATTTTATTGCTGTCATGGTGCAACAAAGATTGTGAGTTCATTGCACGCACTCAATTGTGATTGTGTCATGGTTTCAGTGACATGTACTACTGTTTTCCTTTGTCTGACTGCAAAATTAATTAAGAAATAGTGCATGCAGTAGAACACAGTGTGGCAAAAAGACTCAGTGCTCATGTGTAAAGTATGATATTTGTTTGTGTGTGCATTTGTAACATTTACTGGCAAAAACCAGAAAGATTGTTTTATCATTTTTCTTCAGTTTATATAAAAACTACTGAGCACACACAAATAATCACTGACTTTAAGATACTGAAGCCACAGATGTAAACATAACTCCATGCCTTTAAATTTTACTGTGAAACAATCAAAATGTGTTGAAAAAATGTGTTTCATTTATCATTTATTCTGTTTCATTTTCACCTTCATCTTTATAGATTTGGCCTTTGTCTCTAACTTTCCATTTTTTCATGTCTATCAGCAGCTGTCAGTCCTCTGCTCGCTCTTCATTTCTAACGATCTCTCCGTCTCGACCTTGTCATTCCCTCTCGTCTTATCTCCCTTGTAAGAATTTTAACCGTATTCTCTACTTTGTTAAGCCGTGCTTCAGTTTTAAAATGCTCTTAGTATATTAATCTTAATTAATACATGCCTCCTCGCGCAGAAACAGAGGTACAGGCAGAGCACATCTAATCTTTTTCCAATCTTATCTTAAACTGATGATCCACACTGATGGTCTCTGCACTTTCTGTCCTGTGCTGCTGCAGTAATTTCCTCACTGCCACTGCTCTGCGGCTCCCTGCACTGTGTGTGGTGCACGCCATACAGTTCGCAGCTCATCAATGGATAAAAGCCTCGATCTGTCTCCATCTGTTGTCACGCAAACACACACACAGACACAAACATGCGGGAACAGTCAAGGTGTTTGCGAGCAGCAGAGCATGCTGAAGGCAACACTCCCAAAGCCTGCAGAGTATTGCCGCTCTCTCGCACTAACTCTGTCTAAAGCAGGAATGTCAAACTCTCTTTATACAGCGGGCTACATACAGCTCACTTTGATCTTATGTGGGCTAGACCGGTGAAACTCCAATTTCTGTCAGTGTAAAAGGTTTAACTACACATTCAATGAGATATCTTAATATAAGACAAAGAAGAGCAATTTTAACATTATAGTGGCTTGCAAAAGTATTCGGCCCCCTTGAACTTTTCCACATTTTGTCACATTACAGCCACAAACATGAATCAATTTTATTGGAATTCCACGTGAAAGACCAATACAAAGTGGTGTACACGTGAGAAGTGGAACGAAAATCATACACGATTCCAAACATTTTTTACAAATAAATAACTGAAAAGTGGGGTGTGCGTAATTATTCAGCCCCCTGAGTCAATACTTTGTAGAACCACCTTTTGCTGCAATTACAGCTGCCAGTCTTTTAGGGTATGTCTCTACCAGCTTTGCACATCTACAGACTGAAATCCTTGCCTATTCTTCTTTGCAAAACAGCTCCAGCTCAGTCAGATTAGATGGACAGCGTTTGTGAACAGCAGTTGTCAGATCTTGCCACAGATTCTCAATTGGATTTAGATCTGGACTTTGACTGGGCCATTCTAACACATGGATATGTTTT
>VUQG01027676.1:91911-113628 GCA_015106755.1 Etia nguti | reverse complement strand
ATTTTAAAAAAAAATTTTAAAAAAAAAAAATTTTTTAAAAAAAAAAATTTATATTTTTTTTTTTTTTTTTTCTTTAAAAAAAAAAAAAAAAAAAAATTGTCATAAGGGTCAAAAATTAGAATTTTCTGGCAGTTATTTGATGGCTCAGGCTTTCCAGGGTTAAGTGATTCTAGTTGGTTACCTTGAGCCTAATCTGCCTCTGAGGAATGGATTTGTATTGTGGTATCGGATTAAAACATGGTGACGGCTGCGCCTCACAGGAATTTGGAAGGCTTCCATTAATAACTTGTACAAATAACTTTTTTGATTTTAGAAGAAAGGCTTAACGAGTCTTAAACAATTTTGCTTCACTCCCCCACTTATTTTCATTTCAGATATTATGCATGGGGTGTCCTTTTCCATTCAGAATACTCTTCAAGTGAGGAAATAAGACAATAATGGTGATAATTGTGTTTTTCCCAGTTTTAATGTAAAACATATATGTTTCTATTACCTTATTTCTAATTCATGAGATCTTCAGATGAATAATAGATGATGTCCTTTGAGACCAGTGCCCTTGTGCCTGCACTCATTATTAAGAGAATTCCAGATCATATCAGGCCGGCACGTTTACTTTGATGCCCTTCTGGAAAGTCCTTTTTGAAACTGACCACTGATACATCATGCTGCCTTGGTATTGCACATAACATACATCATCATGTATGATATTGTGCATTTTTTTTAACACGTTTTCTATACTTTTTGTTGCTGCTCACTCCTGACTCCTCCTGCCTTTAAGAAGGGGAGAGTAGGAACTACATTTGCCCCAAAGCAAGAATTAATTTACGGGTTGTCTCAGCGTGATGAAGCAAGATCTTGAGAAACATTTCACTAGTTCAACATGGAAATTGCTAAGGAAACAATTACTCTTAACCTGAATGAAATGTGTGATTATCTTGTTTGTTAACGTTTGAATGATATACTCTACATTACGTTCTACAGTGTTTAAAATGGCAGTAATTAAACATTTCGCCGCCACATTTCAATTATTTCCACTTGTGGGTAGGAACGGCCCTGAGCAAACTGGAGGCCGTGTCCTTTGCATCTTGGGTATGAGATCCTGAATAATTGAGATAATTATCTCCCTCAGCAACAGGGTTTTTTTTTTCTAAAAAAGAATTACCATATAACATTGCTAATTTTAATTAGAGACCTAATGCAACCCAAATAATTATAGCAAGAGAGGAGAGAGAAGCAGGGGGAATCTTGAATCATTCACCCTGATTTAAGGATGAAGAGGGTAGGAGATGGTTTAAATAATGGTTTATATATAAAATGTTAGGGTCGGGTCAGTTGTGACGAATTGATTCTGCTGAAATGATGTTTAGATGCTTAGCAGGTGAAATAAGTTGGCGAGGGATCAGCCATGTGATGATTATCTCTAATTTATTTAATAAAAAAATGTATTGTCTTTTGTGATGAAACTGTGCAATTTGACAAATTGATACACTGAGTTTTTCATCTTCTACACACACACAGAACCTCTCACATGGCCAAAAAGGTCAAGGAATTAATCTAACTGTAAACCATAATAAATTACAAAGACCAGTTTTACAGAATAATCCATATTGATACCACTGCGAGGGAGCCAGGCTGTAAATACAGAGACTATGCTGTGATGCATGGCTGCTGAAGACTGTGGTGGAAATAATCTCTTACTGGTGTCTCTTAGTGAAGGGATTAAATTCAGTTTCTCAGGGTCAAGTTCTCATTTCATCATCCGTTTTTTGCTTTCACTTGGTTGCAGCTGATTTGTTGGCTTTGCTAGTCTGTTTTGTGACACGGCATGTAAAGTTCTTCCTTTTTGTTTTCCCTTCTGTCCCCACTTTCAAGTGCTCGAGGCAATAACGAGAATAGAAGTAAGCTGAAAACAGTGGATGCTTTCACCCCGAGGAAAGAAAAAAAATGTGTCAGCCTCAGAGGGATACTGATTTTACATGTCACCCTCTTTCAACACGCTTGCCGTATTTTCCAAAGATTTTACAATAAAAACTACTCATTACTGTTTTTCAGAGATCAAAAGTATTTCAGAGAATTGTTTTAACCCAGTCAATCATCACTGACGGACCTGATCTTCAATGAGTTTTGAGTTGTGTGTAGGAGAGACGCTCCCAAAGGCGTTAGCTCCAGCGCTCAGTGTACAATATCAGTTCACCCCTTAATGAAGCAGCTGTAATCACACTTATACAGAAATGTCGTCTCTCATTAGCAATGCAGTTGGAGAGATGCTATGCAACTCTTTGATGTTGTCAAAGATTCTCACCACTACGTTCAGAACAAAGGCAGCCTTCCTCCAAGATAAGGGGAGGAGTATGCCTCCCTCTGTTATGCCAAAGATGTCAGGAAACTGTGTGAGTTAGGAAACCCTTTGTTTTGATTCTGAAACAAATTACATACACACACAAACCCCCCCTGACTGTTAATGCTATTTTTTTCCTAGTGTTTGCTCTCTCCAATAAACTAGTCAACTGTGCGGCTTGTCTACCTTCCTGTTGCCCAGTTTATGCTAGTGACGGCTCTAGCCCCACTGATACTAAATGGAATAAGCTGTAAATGGATGATAAAAGGATGGATGAAAAGGCAGTTGCCCACAGATCTCTAAAGCACTTGTATGGCAAGATGTTGATGTTTCTGAACCTGTTTGAAACATCAGAGACATACCTGGCATTTGATAAGGCTCCACTCCTCAGCTGAATTTGAGACGGGATCTTGTGTTTTCCACACTTTGGCTGTCACTGCCAAGGCTGCTGTCTGTAGATAACACTAAGGAAAGAGTCACCAACCAAATGCTACAGAGTAATGGGAGGAAAACAGGAGAACATGATTGCACAGGAGTATGGGAAAAAGCGAAGGACTTACATTTTTTTTTCTTCACTCATTTGATTGTCTTGAGGGTTTTTGGTCACACATGGGAACCTCCTACATTGATGCTGATTAAAAGGCACCACCACTCTCCTGGCTTCAGCACAATGACTGCAGGGAATAATACCAAACAGAGTGCCTTTTCTAATTGTTTGCATACCTGTAGGGCAGTGGAACTTACTCAGCTTGCCATGCACTGTTTACTATGCATGAAAGAAAACAATTAAAATAGGCAAAAATCTGTTAAATAGATCTCAGCACTGAAGATTGGGATGCAGCCTACTGTGCCTACTACAAGTGGTGGGAAGCATTTGTAAAGGTCTTAGTTAATGTTTGGAAAGAAGGGAAGAATTTTCAAGTCTATTTTAAAGTCTATATGATTTTGGTCTATGCCTTAGTTCAGCTTCCCAGATTTATGTTCACCTTGCTAATCAGAGTCATGCCTGGCTTTGTAATGGGGGGTTCTGAACAGCCATGAACCAGGGGCATTTCCAGGATTATTTAAATGGCAGCATAGAGGAGGACCAGGACATAGACTCGCAATTACATTCTTTTGCATTGTAATTTTTATGTGAAAAATTATAATGGAAAAGAATTTAATCACAATCTTGTTTTGGTTAATTCCTTTGCAAAGCGGAAAAACGTATTTACGCCTTTATTTGGACTATTTGACAGACCAAAGTGTAACAGTAACAATTACTGCCACCAACTTTAAAAGGAGAAAAACAAGGTTAACTGAATGAGTTGGGGCAATTAAGTATTACAATTAACTATTACAGTTAACTATGTACTAACTATGTCAGGTTTAAATAAGGAATACCAAGTACAAGTTCCTCCAAAGAATGAAGTAATTTAATCCAGATCATTTGCAGTATGATCAATTAAATGTCATCGTGTCCAAGTCCAGGTTAAATATTTTCATACAGAGACCAGCAGGAACCAGCCATTAGATCTGTTTAGTGTCAAGTACTAAATCTAACGCCTAGAAGTATTTGAAAATGTAAACTGTAAACTCTCTAAAATGAATAATAGACATGGATTAACTTCTCATCATTAGGATATTAAGTTCACAGTGACTATGCATTACAGAGTCTTAGATGCCTCGTGCTGATCTAAACCAAGGTAATGATTATTCTGGGCTATGACGGTCAAGGATCACTGCTTTCAGGATAGATTGTCGTCCAGTGACCAAACACATCAAGTGCACACTTTAGACCAGCATAATTATACCAGGAGGAAATCAACTCTCAGTTGAGGGAAATCAAGGTTTAAATTTAATTAAACTATGACTGCACACACATTGCAATGTGTAGGTCTTTAGGACTTTACAAGCTGGTGGCTCCGGCTTGGCAGCTCTCTAGAGGAAAATTAAACACTGACTGCTCTACTGTTAACATGGAGAGCTATGGACTGTGCCACATAGTTATAGCGTCACCATTCACCAGCATTACAGTGTTCAGTGACTAACTGTCTTTAAATGATCACATGGAGGATTTGGAGTGAGATTTATGCAGAACTATATCCCCTTTGTTAAATCTGCCTCTAGAATTCCAACCACGCCGAACCGACTCAAAATAGCTCCATTGACAGATGGTAGGCCTTAGACCTGCACTGAACAGAAACAATCGTTATATCCCAGTGGAGAAAAAAAGTCTAAATTCAATCTTTTTGCACTCTCCCTCCTGCTGTGCTGCACTCAGGCAGAAATGCATTAAACACACATTCGCAAAAGCGCACACACAAAGCAAAAACGCATTTTAGTGTTTGCATTGATTGTTTCACACCCACTGATGTCTGTTATTTAGCAGTATAATTTAGAGCCTTGCAGATTGAAATATCAAAATTCCAACGATACCTTTGTATCAACATTTTTTTATATCCTCGCCATCTGTTTAATAGCCGGAAAGACACATCTTACATGTATATACTGAATTAATGATGGTAATAGCAGAAGGGAATCTTCAGTTGCTGCTATAACGTAGCGTTCTCCTGCTTAAGTAGAAGCAGAGTGAAGCTCTGGGTTTTACAGCTCTCAGGTGAAAAGCCGGCTATCGACAGAAAACAGAAGACTCTCCTGAATCCTGATTACAGCCACTTTGTGACACCTGGGGGACAGAGAAAGATGTCTTTTAAACCTGTCATAAATATTCACAGCAACTTAATTGTGCGTGCAGAAGTGATATAAAGACCCACCACTGTTGCACTTCTGGGAAATTGATGCCATAGAACAAAGTACTTTGGCACCTCGCACAGACTTGACTTGAGAAACTCACAGGAACAACATGTCTCAAATCGTGGTGTCATTAAAAAATTTCCAATTTGCTGCCCGTGCTGTCACAAAGTCTGCCCCACCATTGTGCCTCCGGCTTGTTTTAGCTCCTTATGCAGTCAACTTTCATAAGACTCCACCTCTCACTTCCTGGCAATTCCCTTCCATCAAGGGTAACTCCCCCATCCTTTTTATCGACTGTTTCGCTAATTGTAGCCTGCATAAACAAAGCGTGGAGGACTTGGCAGTATAAAATGCTCAGATAATTAGTTTTGCAGGGGGGGAAGACTGTGTCTGTGGACATTGATCTGATGGTTTGCTGTATTGAATGGGCGAAGGAGGTACCCCTGCGACTGTGACAGGTAGCCTGTCTCATGGATCACAGCCCGTTGTCAATACTTCTTCTCCTCTTCAGTGGTCTGGTGTGAAGCATTTCTTAGAATGACACAGGTGCCAATTGATTCTGGGTATTGCTGGGGAGGCATCTGTTATAATTTACCTCATTATTCTGCTGTTTATTCATTCAATTTCCATTCTTTTTTCTTTTGCTTAGCTTGCATCGTGACTTCATTATTGAAACTGGAGCAGCTTTTTAGCCAAGACTGGAGAAACTCATCTATAAGCTGATCAGTTACAGAAAATTGTCTGTCTAAAGAAGTTTTGTTTTTGCACTGTTATTTTCATTTATTTTATGCAGGTGTGACATACACCAACAGAATCTAAATGGCTATTTTCTCCTCTGCTAACATGTGGGTGTCTGCATCGTGCTGTGTGCTAGGTGCAGCGGGAATAAAGATGGTGATAATGGGAGTGTTGGGGTGCAGCTGCACCATGCACAGGGGAGGTGACCTTGGCCATGGTGGCTACCACAGAGAGGAGCCAGCCATCTGTCTTGGGCCATGAGGAGGTGACCGAGCATCATTGTTTAGTCCAATGGAGTACACTGGGGTCACTGGGAGTGCTGACCTCCCGGGTGTGGAATAGAATTGGGTGTCTATGCTTTATCAACACTGAGTTTAACAAGAATACAGATGCCGACTAAGTGTGCAGAATAAATTATGTTTTTTTTATGCTCAAACAAGCTGTTATTTTGGGAGACTGCAGTGTAAAATATAGCAACTGAGTATTTCCCCCTGTGACTGCTATCTAATCAGATTCTTTTTTCATACCAGTGAAGTAGCCCTTATCCGAAGTATTCTGGCCCTAGAGCCCCTTAACAATTTGCAACAATTACTACAAGAACCAAGAGGAGATGCAATTTGGACATAGTTTGACCCCCAGCTATTTTCTAAATGGCTTTTAATCTGTATTTTATAGGAAGAGTTCACCAAAAACATTTTTTTATATGTTCACTTCAGCACTCTTTCAGCACATAATGCTGGTAGAAAACCACAGTTGCAGCTGCTTGTTGAAGATAAGTTGATACTTGTGGTGGTATTAACTTAGAGTCGTTAAAAATCTAAAAGGGTTGCTAGGAAACCATTTAATAACAGCAAAACAATATTTTAAAAAATGGGTGTGTACAACAAGAGACCTATAAGCCTACATTTTCTCTGTATTCCTACTTCTTGCACCAATTGATCCTCTGGACTTTCACAACAAATCTAAGCTTCTCCTTGTTAAGAAACAATGCAAATAGTCACACACAAATGCCATTTACCTAGTCCTTCTCATAGTTATAACTATGAGAAACTCTGAGACAAGACGGGCAGCAAAAATCAGAAAACAGAGGCAAACATGGTGGCAGACTGGTAGTACTGTAAGTCAACCCAGTATCAAAACATGTAATAGATATGCCGGTGTCTATTACAGTGTCCATTTCACGCTTTGCCTCTCTAAAACGTGAAATGGATACCCATTCAGAAGTTGTATTACTGCATGCAGAAACTGCATTACCAGCAGGGGGCGATGATATATTTAAAGCCACAAAGTCCATTCCAGGGTCCTTAATTGTCAGAATCGATTAAGCTAGGCGGCTAATATGTATATACATATGATTATTTTCATGTTGGCTTGAAATAAAATATATCCCCGTGTTGTTACTGCAGATTACTGCAACTTCTGAATGCCTGTGCATTTTACGTTTTGGAGAGGCACAGCGTGAAATGGACACAGTGGACAGGCGTGTCTATTACACGCTTTGTCGTGATATCGGGTGTAGGTAGTGATTAAGATGCTAGTCGTGTTCAATGCATTCCAATTTTATTTATATAGTGCCAAATCACAACAATGGTTGTCTCAATATTTTAAAGTAAAGACCCCTCAACCCCTCTGTGAGCAAGCACTTGGCGACAGTGAGAAGGAAAAACTCCCTTTTAACAGGAAGAGCCAGAGATGAATAAAAACTAATGATTTAATGCAAATGTATTGGTGTGGTTACACTTTGTCCAGTCTGTAAACTAGACACAAAACAGAACCAAGCTATCAGTATTGTAAGCCTGTTGGAGAAAACTCAAGCTGCATAAAAGTGCTAATCTATAGAAGAGAGAAGAGACTTATCACACCGAGCAGTCCATTACACTTACTTTCCAATGCGACTTAATAAACTAAAACTTAAAATATAAATTACATAATGTTTTATCACATGAAGGAGCAAATACTTGGTGAATAAAACTATGATATCAAATGTTAGTGGACTAAAGATTTGACTTTTCTAGTGTAAATAGAACCAAAACCACAAATAGCATGCTAATGTCAACCTTTAATGTTAAGCACTAACACTCTTGTGATGGCAGTGGCTGACTGGTGTTTAGCAGACATAATACTTCCCATGTTTAAAATCTTCCCCCATCATTTAGCTTGCCAGCATGCAAGCGTTTGACAAATGGCACAAATACATCTGGATGATAGAAATGACAAAGATTTGCAGGCAAAAGAAACCCTCTGACAAAATGAAATTTTGACCTAATGGCAACACCACAGCAAGAGCTGGAGGATCACCAAATTTATCAATTTAATTGTTCCTGTCTAACATAGTGAAACCATCTCCAACATGATATATTTCAGTCTAGACCAAACACCAGCCCAAAAAACTGACAGTGATATCCATAAAGCCATGCTGCTTTGTATCTAAAGGTATTACAGAAATGTTATTGCCCCTGTGCTCAAGTGTTTATAAAATCTTTGTAATGAGATGAGGTAATTTAATTTAATATCTATTTGAATGTCTGCATGAGGTCATATATTACAGCCCTATAATCAAAGTATTTATAAAGGATATACTCTTGTAAATTTAGTTGTGCTGTTGTTTAAATAAATCTATATGGTTTCATAAAAATATTGTATGTTTTGGACAATTACTTTGTCAATGTTCTGTCTTTTTGTGATCTAGGCCCAGACTTAATGGAGTACCCACACCAGACAAAGACCTTCTGATAAAGCAGTCAGCCTTACAGAGACGTGACAGACATGCAATCAAGGTGTTAAATGATAGGAAGGTCATAATGTCTGTCCTTTCAGTATAATCACAACCCCATAGCTCAAGTTTTACCCCACAGTTTCAGTCACCATCCCAGTTCCTTTCACATATGGCTTGACCCTCTCAGCTTGTTCCTCATATTCTTCACTCTAATGAGAAGTTTCACTTCTCACCTCATGCTCATTAGTCACCCTTCTAAAGTACTAACACCACTGCAGCGGGGTCTTATAAATTCATAGGGACAGGACTACATAAATGAGTAGCTTTTTTTTTTCTTTCAAAAAGCTGTCAAATGGAATCAGCTCCGTCAGTGTGAATATGACCATACAACAGTTGTTAAGCTGCTGAAGAACTGGGTCGGTTTAGTTAAAAGAAATGTAGAAATGTGTTATTATGTGTGAATCACACTCTGCTTCAAAGGCTGAGCTTTCAACTTCATGGACTCCAGCTGGACTCGATTTCAAAGACAGAGCTTGCAAACAGCAAATGAGTGAGATCAGAGGTCGTGGTCAAGCTGTGGTCTGTTAAGAGGATAAAGTGACATAATAGAAGGAGCCTTATGAAAGTAACCATAAAGTGGGTTTACAGCTTTGCATAGTAAAACTGCCTCTTTCACATCTCTTTACTCTTTCTGCAGCATAATGACACTAAATGCTGCAATGCTAGCACACACCTACATGAGAACAGACGAGGGAGAGAGAGTGAACAGCCCTGCCTGGCTGGTATGACTAAGCATGGCTCGTTCCCGTCACATCCTCTGTTTTACAGGAAAACTTTCTAGTTAATTGGATCTGTGGCTCTTTAAATCTGTACTCCTTATTGAGTTTGCAGTAATGTGGCCTTTCTTTGACCCATAGCATAGATTTAATCAAATGACAATTGTTTTCCCTGAATTGTATTACACAATTCAGCACTTTGACTTATTATATAAGTTGAAATGCTTTGAGGGACATCAAGGGCTGTTTATGAAAACTAAAGGAAGGAGAAAACTTGAGTAAAAGGCTTCTTTCTTCTAACCAACAGTAGTCATTTTTAACTTCTATAATTCAAATGAGTCTAGACATGAAATGGGCATCCTAAACTGTTGAAGGAGAAAAAGATGTCCAAAGAACCCTCCTGTATTGGTAGAGGACTTTTTTCTGGGTGAAAAATGGATAAAAACAAACAAACAAACAAACAGTTAAATTAGAGTGTACAGCTGCAGCTATGGTATAAAATCTATTGATTGATTTTTATTGCCAAGTACTGTATGTTTTCATTGGGGTTTAGCGCAGCTGGAATGTGTAGCCTTCCAGTTGTGTTGAGCTGCATTCGTTGAGCTGACATGTCTCTGAGGTAGTTAATTTCATGGTTGGCACAGTGCGCCATCCCGCTATTTATTGAGTGAGGGTTAAGCCCGTATAAATGCATAGGTTTCTTGAACAGCACATACCTTGACATTCATTCTGACTGCTCTGAGGCCATGTGTGAAATGGTGTGTGGTGAATCCCACTTCGGATTCTTTTAGTGTGGCTAGCACCCCTTTAGATTTCATAGGCTCCATTACTCTTCAGTCTGGACCGTACTAAAGGACAAAATGTATGTGGTGGCTGCCAGCATTATGAGTACAGAGTGCCAGTGACAGCGTATGCAGTGTTGTAGCTTATTGCTTAGAAAGTTTAGCCAAAAGAAAAAAAAACATGTAAATCATTAAAATAACAAGTTTTTCTTTCATCAAAATCTCCATTGAAAATATAATTATGGTGTGTTTAAAAGGGGGGTCCCCTACATAGTAGTTGTGTGGTCTTGGTTGGACAGTTTTATGTCTCGGATTGAAATTTATGACTGCATGAAATACCACATTGCAATGCAAGGCAAGTGGTTGTAAGCCGCTCATGGAGAAGTACGCTGTAGCTATCAAATAAATTTCAAAGTGTCTTGTCCATGACCCTCACAGCCAGCTCACAGATGGAGATTCCTTCAAAACACACTGTGTCCAGTGACCGTAATCTTGACTCTTGACCAGTGTCACTGAACATGACAGAGTCCTGACCTCGTGGAAGGAAGAGATGAGGCTCACGATGACTCTGGCTTTTAGCCAAAGTGTTTTATATATGCACATGCTCCTGACACTGACAGATGAAGACCGTCCTTTTCTTTAGGGAGAAGCGCAACAATTAGAGTAAGAGGGCAGGACTTGATCCTCACATATATGTTAAAAAAAAACTGAAAAGAAAAGCATAAAAATAAAATGTCATCTTGAAAACGACCATGTAAATCTCACACGAGTAATGTGCTTGCTCCTGTGCGTTCAGATAAAAATAACATTTGAATGTGCTGGTGCCAAACACTGGCAAACAGACAGCGAGAACAATATGAAACAGATGCCACCACAGATGGAGAATAAACAGACACATACATTTCTGTGACAAAGCCGACCTGTCACTTGCAGCAGTAAATGATTATTACATTTGTGGTGAAGTCGAAACTCTGAGTCTGTTGTCTCGTGGGTTTCGTTGCATCTGTTTTTTACTTCTGTAAAAATAGCAAATCTTCACTACAGCCTTTGATTTGGTTCGCTGCCAGTTGATTTCTCCTTGCTAAGTGCTCTGCATATTTGGATCAAATCAGGGGTGCTCCCAATTTAGAATCCATTTAACTAAATATTTTATTTCAAAAACTTCATAATTATCTGTTAAACAACGGCATAATTTATTAGGAGTAATTGGTATAGGTAGACAGACTTTCTTTAGTTTCTTTTACAGAGCCTTGTTATTGTGTTGTCTCTGTGTACCAATATAGTTCATCGTCTAACTTTAAATGTATCCCTTCAGATGCAAATTACAAATAGTTAACAGTTTCACCTTAAGCACCTTCCCTTACTTCACTTGATTGCATGCAGGAAGTTTTAATTGGTTGCCTGCACAGACATGACACTACAGTAACTGTCATCCAGCCTCTGCATTTATTATGCATGAGTGTTTATATTTGGTCCACTTCTGTGTATAGAGAAAGATGCGTGGAGTAGGTGAGATGAGGGCTGGAGCTGTCAGCTATCAAGAGAACCCGAGGGAGCACAGGCAGTGATTTACAGTCTGGCAGGACACCCACTGTTTTCAGCTGAGAGTGTCATGACATGTAATCACACACAGACTTTTAGTCTTGCTACTCCCTTTGTCTTTTTGCATTTTTTTAAAAGCACAGAACACCCTCTTTTCTTGCCTTTCCCATCAATATCTAGTTTATGCAAAGATTTTTGGGGTGTTTGGTTTGGTGCTATGACTAAAATTTCCTGAAACAATATAAATGGTAATCACAAGCATATGACTGTGCTAGAAGGATTTGAACAACTAGTAGCCCTGGCCACTGTTTTATACTGAATTTGATAAATGGAACTTAACAGCTGGATTTAAATATCTGGATTAGTTAGTGGTGTTCAGTATGTAACACAAGTCTTCTTTATTGGAAATAGCATGGCTCAGACAACTCCTTATTAATTGGGGCATAAGAAGAGAAATACCAAGACTTGTGACCAGGAAAAACTAGCGGCTGTCGGGTGACTACACGGAGTACTTCTGCTGTTAGCAACTAATTGCATGTAGATGTGGTGACCAACTGTTCACTGAGAAGTTGAGCAAGGCAGTTCCACAGTTTGCTTGGTGGAAGGCACCCTTTCTCCAAACAGCTGCAGTCTGTGCAGACTGACTGCAATCGCTCTCAGACAGATTGTCAAATTGCTTTGTATTTTATAAACCTAGACAGATTACCAACATGCCATAATCAGTCAGAGTCTCAGTCTAAGTGAGGATACAATATAATGAATCAGACTGATGTGAGTTAATAAAGTTTTTGGCAGGCAATTTAACTGCAAAGTTTGATAAATTTAACCCTGAAAAGCATGTCTCATATTGTGCCTGATATGTGTGTGATAGTTGCGTCTAGAAGTGTTCATTTATATGGAATGAGAGGGTTATGCAGCTGTAACATTAGATTAAAATGTGAATGCTACAGTATGTAACATGGATTTTAAGGAGTACCTGCAAGTTCACAGAACCTGCAGAAAAACCCAGAGCAAAGTGTGCATTTACGTCACCTGGCGCTGTAATGGTATCGTCATTAACATGTGTAAAGCTCAGGATCTGATGGCAAATATTGTTTTGTGTTCTTTAACACAATTTAGATGTCAGCTTTTACAAAATGATTTCAGGTTTAGTGGGAAGCAGTTTGTAAGCGGATCTCTGGATAAATCTTGCACTCCACCTGAGTCTCAGGCCACACACAATCCATGTCAGTTTCTAACAGAAGATTTCAACCTTTCAAAACCATGCTGATTCTTCTTTAGCCTCCTCTCATTTACCTGAGCAGCCACAAAATTTTCAGAGAGAAACACGTGTAAACCCTGCACTTACACTGCATTTCTTTTCTTAGTACATTACTTGTTCCCTCATGTCTGAACCCTGCTTTCAATAGCTACTCATTGTTGAAAATATAAATTTTGAACTTGCCCATTTAAAAAACTGGGCCCAGTTAGAGGCTGTGAGGTTGTGTGGAATTCGTGTGGCCGGTAAACTGTTTGCTCATCAACCTGACTATTCTTGCCAGGACAAAATGACCCTTAGGCCACTGGGAAATATCATGGCCAGAGTGGCCAGTCCACCCTTGTAAGATTTAGTCGCAGTATTAAGTGTCACAGAGGTGTATTAACAGGAATTCCAAAGAATCTTTTGACTGTTTTTAATCTTAACATATGTAAGAAGCCTGACTGATTTTTGGACCAATTCCAATTTTTGGAAGTGAAAAAACAAACAAACTGTATATCAGCTGATACTCTTAGTATACATAGCCATGTTTACCTGTACCACCTGTACACTTACCCACACAAAATTCAAGTTCAGTATGTCTGACTTACAGTTGGCTTCATTCAAAACTAAAGTACTGATTCAAGCTGTTTACTCCAGTAAAAGTGAAAAAGTACAGCCTCTGAAATGTACTCAAACTAGCTCTCTGAAGGTCATTTCCATCAGCTATAATTGTTCAAAGCTAAATGAACCTTGTGCCATGTTAATATAGCACTAAAATAATATTAATACATGGGAAAACAAACTATTTTTTGGCTTTGGCTCCACACCTAATCAGACAAGCTATCTTAGCCGATTTCCATCCCCTACACAGACAGTATACAGTTTATACTGTCTTTGTAGTAGACAGTATACAGTTAGCATAAATGTTGAATTCAGTGAACAAATCTAAGCATCATCAGCTTAAATTCAAATCTGTCTCTGCTACCCTTGATGTGCACCACAGCCACTGTGCACACAGTGCTCTCCTGTAAATTCACCACCATATGGCAAACTAACCTGTTTATGTTGTATCGCTTTGTGTTTTCATGCAACCTTTGAATAACACAAATTTAGTATACATCAGTTAGCTTTGAAGAATGTTTCGAAAACCACAACTTCACATCATTTATGGATTCATTTATCGATTCAATATCTGAATTAAAAAATGAGGACTTACAAATAAGCTTTTTTTTTTTGCAGATATTTTTATTGAAAAAAGAGAACAATACAGTACTTGCACTTACAGAAATACAATTTACCTTTCGTCATTTTCCTAAAATAAAATATTTATATGTAAAGGAACCAAATAAACAAAAACACTCTGAAACAAAGAACAGCCCCCCCAAATCCCAGCACAACCAACAAACATATTACATAAATATAACAGTAACAGGTATACATTTAATCAGGCAATACCTCTAGACTAGTAAAACAAGAAATAAAGGGTTGCCAATTGTGGAAAAATTTGGCTGTACATCCTCTCAACGTGTATTTAATTTTTTCAAGTTTTAAAAAAAATATGACATCTTTACGCCACTGGGAGATAGTAGGATATCTAGCAGACTTCCAGTGCAACAATATTAAACGTCTCGCTAATAAGGATGTGAAAGCTATGATATCCTTTTGTGCAGAATTATGTGTAAGTGAGCGATCAGGAATCCCAAATATAGCAACCAGAGGACAAGGTTGGAGAGTTACCCCAAGAACAGTTGACATAATAGCAAAATAACCTGTCCAGAAACCTTCCAGCTCAGGACACAGAAAAAACATGTGGCTAAGGTGACAAGGGGAGCCATGGCATTTATCACATGTGTTTTCCACTTCCGGATACAACTCAAAAAGTCTAGACTTAGAGAAATGTACCCTGTGTATAACCTTAAATTGAATAAGACCAAGGCGAGCACAGGAGGTGGAAGACCGTACCCTCGCTATAGCCTGTTCCCAGGACTCCCCTTCCCATGTACACAAGCAAGCTTTAACTTTTTACTTGAACAAACGTCATTTAGCAGCCCTTACATTTAAATATAACCTCTCTTCTTCCTCTCCTGTCTTTCCAACGTCTTTCTTCATCTCTGAGTGTGTCTTTGCTTATATTTGTTAAACTGATATAAATGTTGCATTTGAAATTACCTGCCACTTAAGAAGCTTTCCTTCTTTTATGCTCACTCCTCTTCTGCAGTGCTAGCTAGATGCTGAAGTACCACCAACCAAAACACATGAACATCTGCACCAAAAATGCTGATCCAGATGTTTTTGCCCTCTTAAGAACTGTACATTGTGTATAAAAGATGGACATAAACAATATCATGTAACCCACTGATTTTTAAACTCTTTGTAATTTCTGTCGTTACCATCCTGTGTTTTTTAAGCTGCATGTGATGTGTGAGGGGTGGATGAAGAAACCATGGACATTGTCCAGTCAGTTAAACACTATCTAAGCTTTCAAGCATACTGTGTTTCACTGGGTTTCTTTACTTTAAATGGGGAAATGATTCTCAAAATAAACTGTTTTCACTGAAGCTGTGCATACCATAGAAGGAATATGCTAATTGGCCTACCTGTGATAGGCCAATATGGCTCTTTGTTTGTTATAAAAAAATATTTGTATTGTTTCTTTGATCATTTTACTTGCTGTGCAACTCTTTGGTGAAAGTCTGTTGTGCTTTGACTAGTAAAAAAACACGAATGTTTGAAGTGACTTGGGAAAAGACTGTTGGTCTGTATCAGTTTATACCCCACTGTTGTAGGAGGGTATGTGGCTTTGTCACCACCCCTTTACAGGTCACTCATTATAGAGCCAAACTGAACCTGAAGCCTTCCTTCCCCTCTGGTCTGCTGACTCACTGTGCGCATAGCAGACCTTTCAGTCCAGGAGAGAGAGACCAGGAACAGGTAAACAGTGCTGCTGATAGGCTTGGAGATGACAGGTACAGCATTTTGACTGTTTCTTTAAAAGCAAAGAGCAAGCACTTAGGGGCTACAACACCCACACACAAATATATTTTAGTGTGCAGACAAATATTTTTGTGTAGGTGTTTGTAACTGTTACACACATACAGACAGAGAGATACAAGGAGACGGGGAGAGCACAAGAGCATATTTTCTATTTTCCATGCCCTGGGCGTAAGACATACCAGGAGTGCCAGAAATCTCGCCAAGTGGGATAAGATCATAAAACTGCATGGTATTCTCCTCTCATTTTCAACTAAATGGATAAAATGGTGTCAGCATGTTACTGCGAGCCCCTCAGGATCTGAAATACTGGCAAGGCTATAAACTAAGGCAGTTACTTCATGACAAGTCATTGAATCCTTTCCTATCAAGAAAGATTTTCTTTTAAAATGGAGTAGATATTGATAAAAAAAAAAAAAGTATCGGGGAATAAAGTAGAGCTGGGAACACAAACATGTTTTATTTATATTTTTGACCAGTTCACTTTTACATGACGATTTGATATTTTTAAAAGCAACTGCTGCTGATTTTGAAATACCAGACTAGATTTTAATGCTAACTATTACTATTACACAGTCAAGGTTAGCCGCATTAGTATTCAATCAATACTGACTACTTTAACTATTATGCAACATTAAAAACTGGTATATCTGGTATGTCAGCTACAGTGACAAACAATGAATGCTAATTTTATAAAAGCATTATTATTATGAGCTAAGTAGAAATCTGTTTCTGCGTTGACTTTGAACGCCTCTTCTGTTATACTTGGTTCTTTAGTAAATAGCAAGATTAAGTATAGTATGAAGTAGTACTCAATACTTATTGATAAGTAATCCTTGCCCATTGTATATGTGCTCCAAATGCTGTGTTTGATTGTTTTACCTTAGTATCGATTCCTGTTCAGGTTTTAAAATTTTGACGGTCTCACCCTCGCTATGCTTTATTGACAGGAGCTGTATTGCCACTTTTCCAAGTCATTAGGCTTTGTTAACCTCAGAGACGGATGTTGCCGCTCTAGGCACCAATAAAGAAACAAGTGAAGCGAAAGTAGTGAGGAGTGATAAGGGTGAAATGGAATTAGGTCGAGGCCATCTTCAGGTGTCCAATTCTGTCAGAGTGGCTGGAGAGGTGTCAAATTGAAAACTAGACTAGTGGTCACAGTTTGTTTTTAAAAATATTTGCTATACTTCCGCTGCATCGGCGTCTTCTCAGCTGAAGATGAAATGCAGCTCTTGAGAACTGTTAAATGGTCTTTTGTGTGAATGCACTGTAGACCTCTTCACCTAAATAAAGCCTCGATTGTCATAGCAGAGTTGATGTAACCACCAAGTGATCTGATAAGGAAGGTTATATCATTTCCTCGCGGCAGCAAAATTTGGTGTCTTCACTTTTTTTTCGGATTTTCTCTCGCTTGGGTTTTGATTATGCCAGGGGCTGCTGACGGCAAGTTTTAACCCCATTTGCTGGGTCTCCGTGACGCCACACAATTATCTAGGGCTTGATAGCACAACCTGACTTTGACACGTTCTCCGTCACCATATTGAGTGTGAGCGCTGGGTGGAAATGGAAACTACCTGGCAAAAGCCTCGCCCGGAGGCATAATCCAAGAGCGGGAGAAATCAGCTGCCACTGCATAGTGCATTGCAGAGTAAGCTGTCATGCTAACGAGGATTGTTGATCATCTCTTACCTACATTTTCATCTAGATTTTTTCTATTTAAAGCTAATATTCAAAAGCAGCTTGCTGTTTAAGCTAGCCTTTTTGAGAGCTTTCCTCTACCAGTTAAGTTAATGTTACAGCCCTGCATCATTTGAAGAAAAGGCTTGAATGGTACTCACATGATTGAGCGGCACCTGCTTGTCAGAGGGTTGCAGCAAAAATATTGCTGCATTGCCAGAAAGCTGTACTCCACCTGCATGCCAATCAGGCTTCGAGGCTAATCCCCTCCACCTACATGCAGTCACACACTTGCATGCTCTCGCTTTCTGTCTCTGCTCTGGTGTTTCTTTCACATCATACCTCCTGTAGGTACGTGTACACATGTGCCCATCACAACAGCCATTCACGCTGTTGCAAGGCTTGAAAATAGGCGCTAATTAGATTTTATCAGTGTGTACTTTGCACTCAGCCCAGCACATATCAGTGTGTTTTGTCAGACAGATCATTTTACCTAAACATGAGAGATAAACTGACACTGACGCTATTTAATGTCTGCTCATTGTAGCATGGCTGCCAGCATTTATTTGCCCGCTTTGGAAGTGTGGTGTGTATGAGTGTGTCTGGCCGGATTTTGTTTTTCTTTTATTTACTGTAGCTGACTTCCATAGAAATCTCTGAAAGGCAAAGGAGGGAAAACAAGAAATGTTCCGTCTTTTGTTTTTAAAGTTATCGATTTCCCCAAGCAGAGACGTGAAAAGGACCTTTCCTCGAGCTTAAGATCATCTGTGGTGGTGTGTGTGATCACACAAGCATGCTCGTGTACATCTACGTGACTGTTGCTGTGCGTATGTGAAGTAACAGAAGCCTCAGAAAAGGGTTTTGAGCATCTGTGTCAGCAATATGTGCTCAGTTATGCACACACAAACTGCAAGCCGATTCTCCTGAGCATCTACTCTGATCTTTATTTTCTCTGTCATGTCAAGACTGTAACAGGTGTCTCACCTAAGGCAAAAACAGTGTATCACTGTCTTCCTCTTTATCTAACTGTATTTATCTATTGTTGCAGCTCTCTGGAATAAAGTGGCAACATCACAGTGCATTCGGTACTAGGGCTACATGTCTGACGCGCACCACACTGCCAACCTCGTAGCTGTGCTTGGCAGTGCAGTTTCATCAAGGGATTAACCACATGGCACTGTCTGGCTTGGACTAGTTCCCGGTGATACACCTGTGCTGGACTGGATGGACGAACAGAAGGTCAGGACATGCCGTAACATTGTATAATGTTGGGCTAGCAATAGCACCCAGGCAATGCCAGGAACTGAAGACAATATCAGGCACCGCTGTCAGAACAGTTTCTGATACAGGTGACTCACTTGGGTATGATCAGTATCAGACTGATCAAATTTGATCTGTAAGAGTAGAGCTGAGGTTTTCCAATGATTGGAAATGATATTGTGAAATGTGGCATTAACTGGAAAAACTGTGACAATAAAGAAACAGTCATGGATGTTTCTGAAGAAAACTGTGACAGAAAGTCTTCATCTGTTATACGTTTTACACTGCGTGAGTCAACGTGTCGTGTTTCTGCTTGCCCTTTTGCCTCACTGAACCCTCTTCCCTCCTCCACATCCCTGCTCGATGAAGCGGGCAGATAGACTGTGAGACAATAGAACCCTGTGCCCTTAATGAAACACTCAGATTAATTTACATCTCAGTGGTGTTCGGTGGAGGAATGAGGCTTTCACAGGAAGACGGCATTATCACTCCAGTAGACTCCTGCTAGAGTACTCAAAATGTAATTTAAGTGAACCGTTTATGAACATGATAGAGAACACCAAAAATAATATGCTAAATTATTCAGTCTGCACATTTTAACTATTACTGCATCAACTGGTAGTCATATTCTTTCACATAAACAGAATAAAAAGCACTGAGTAATTCAGCCTTTTTCTCCCCGTTTGCCCCAATAATGATCTCAGCGCATTAATTCATCCATTTATTAGATGATCAGGGTTTAAGGAGCCCAAACAAGTTCTCATTTTTACAAAACCAGCCTTTATTTACTTTGCCTTGTGGTTTTCTTGTGGCTTTATGGATGTTAGGTAATCTAATATTTAGAAGCTGAAAATTAGCCATTCATTCAAGATAAAATACTGACAATTACACAAACAAAGGAAAGCTCTTCATAAATCAGGTATCCCATGAGTAAATAAGGTTAATGATGTAATCAAAAACCCTTTCAAAGTGGACATGATAATCCATAAATAATCAAATCACACTTAAGGCTGTGTAAACAGCCCTCAAAGACAGCATATGGATTTTTTAGAGACTTAATATTGAATTTTATGCTTTAGGAGATATAATATGTAAAGAAAATATATAACAGCATGCTGCTGAATGTCTGAAATTTAACTGATAGATCAACATAGTGGAATTCTACTGTGTTGAAGAAAACTATTTAAATCTAATTCTGAGAACTAAGTTTTTATCGGTCTGTTATGACTGTAAACTAAATATATTTGATCAGATAAACAGCCCATCTCGGATGCACATATTTGCGGAGCTTGTCCAGTTAAAATGTATAATTTCAGAGAACTGTGCAAACTGCAGGATTATAAAAATGCTGTATACTTGTGTTTCCTCCATCCAGATAAACAGGATGCTTATAGAACATTAGACTAATAATGGCCTAAGCATGGAAAAAGCAAACACCACCTGGCAAATGTCACAGCCGAGCCAAGTAACAGAGGGGACGGACGTGCTGTTTACATTGAATCAGCCGTAATTGTGGTAGATTGATGTATTACAGACTAATTGTCTCTACACTCAGGATTTGTTCTGTGAAAATTGAAGCATTGCTCTGGGGAAGCACTTAAGCAAGGCAGCATATTTTTCAGTTATTTCTCAACCTTCTGTTTATTCCCCGAATCACAACCAAACTGTTATGAAGATGAAGTATGCTTTAACAGTATTCAGAAATCACACTAGACGTAGATTTAGCTGGTCAGATGCGATTTTTTCCCCTCTCCGTTTTCTTCAGTAAAACCAGTCAATAAACAATATGCATAACTTTAGCACATCAATATTTAATGGCGCAGCTAAAGGTCTCCTCTCCTACAGGTCGCACTCAGTCCCAGTTTGATGTTTACTACTTTGAAATTCGCCACAGATGCAAACAGTCCTAAGGGGTTTACTGGTGTGTGTGTGTGTGGGTGGGTGAGTGTGTGCCTGTACTTGTGTGTGTGTTTGCTTGGGTGTGAGCATAATGAAGAGTGTTTGTGTTCAGTATTGTTATTTTACTTCAGAGAGTCTCTTTTTTGTTTGCATGTCTGTGGGTGTTTCCATACATCACAGAGGGAGGGGCCTCAGAGCCCTCCCATACCGCTAGAAACGATCTGCACCCCCAAATTGCTTACAGCCGGTCTATCAGTGGGGAGGGGAAAATATGAGGGTGAATATTTAACGATGAAAACAAATGAGGCAACACAGGCACACAATTAGGGGGAAGTCATGGCTATGTGTCGTCTTTAGATGAGCAACATGATGGCCTCTTTACCCCTGGTGGGGGTAAGGCCCTGCCCCAGGAGATGGCTCATTAGGGCTGAGATGGGAGGAGAGGAGGGGCTGCTGACAGTCAAAAGAGTGGGCGTGGAGGGAGGGGGTCGCTGCCACTCAGGGAGAAGAGGGCTAGGCTAAAGTCCTTTTACATCAAGGGCCATTCTGATTCTCTGGAAGACGTTAGCTCATGGTGCGACTTACTGCCCTTAAATCATCATGTCACACAAAGGACAGCTGTCATAAAGGCTGCATTACCTCTAGTGCCTTATTAGTTGGGCTGTTTTGTAGATATGGTGATCCATTGCTGTGTTTTCGTCATCATGAAATCTCTTAAATGTGTGTTAATATTACTTGATTCTGACAACTGATGTGTCTTTAAAACTTGTGAGCCTCCAGATTATTAGCATAAACCATGCAATGAAAAAAAATGAATAATTAATGGTTTTCGATTGAAAGTAAGAATGATTGTAATATCTTAAACCATTAAAAACGACACTAATCATGGGTCATACTTAATGAGGAAGTGTCATTTACTGAATAGATTTTTATCACTGATATAATAATTAAATGATGCCTCTCATTAATCTTGGTGTGTGGTTGTTGCAGATGGTGCATTTTTGGACTTGGAGTCCTTTGGC
>VUQG01027676.1:51979-87318 GCA_015106755.1 Etia nguti | reverse complement strand
GAACGTCTATTGTGGGCCACACGTGTGCATTTGTATGTGCAGAGAGATAGCTGACATCTTCAAATTGGATATTGCACAATAGCAACTTTCAAAGTAGTTGTATATAAAATAATATATATATTTATGTGCATTAAAAATATAAATAAGTAGGAGAAAACTTGTTTCTGCACATTTTATACCAAAAATTTTTTTTTAGGTTAGCGACAGAGCGAAGCAAAGGTGTGAAAATCCAATTTCTGTCGTTCATTTCAGCTTCAGTTAAACTCCTCATTCATTCAAAGTTAGATAGCTAATCTTTTATTGTAGGCGTTTTGCGCTTCTCCTTGTCCTTGTAAAGCTACTTTAATATGTCACTCTTAGAGAGTTTGAGATGCAATAACAAGACATCCTTAATGTCAGCCTGCTTCAAGTCCTATTGTGGTTCATTAACTATTCATCTTAAGACTGACGTGTTTGTCCGAGAGAAAATGATGCCATGATCTTTGATGATCGAACTGAAAATATATGTGTTCATGGTTTTGAGCATGGTTTTGAAAACGTATGCTCAGCTTGGCTTTGGATTGCATCTAATTGAATTCATGGTTTTATGGTGTGTGTGTGTGTAGTTTGCTCTGCGTAACCAGGCGCAGTTCTTTGGCTTGTGATTTGCTGAGAAACAGCTTGTTAATGGTCAATTGATTAGGACTTAATGGGAGTATTGATTGAGGTGATCTAGAATGCAAATTTTTCATCCACTGTTCTCAAGTCAGAATAGCGGGGATGTCTGTGCAGGTCATGTGTTAAATGTACATCATTAGTGTTCTACTTTCAGCTCCTCACTCAACTGCCAACCGAAGCATGTGGAGATTAGGGCTGAAGAGAATTAACCTGAACAATCTTCTCTGTAATCATTTAGTTCCACAACTGTTACCGCAGATTTGTGTGATGCTCATTAAAATGATCTGTATTCTGGCTTTGTGCTTTCATTTGGTTTTGCATTTTAGAAAAGCACAATTTGCATTTTAGAAACCTCGAAAAAAATTGATTTGTTTTTGGTTGTGCCTTTCTTGCTTTGTGCAGTAAAGGAGACATACATTTCAAGTGCTCTTTTTAGTATGCATGTCTGTGTAAATCAATACTTAATGTATCCTTTCTCTTCATTTTCACTTTCCAATTCACAGTCTAATGCACTCTTCATTAAAGGGAGCTACCTGCTTTAATTCACAGAAAGGGGAACGGCAGCAGCATTACAAGTCATTCAATTAATTCAGATCACACACCACTCTGACTGCCTTTAAAACCTTTTTAAATCAAAGGAACACACATAAAGATAGCATACTTCACTTTTCCTGTTTGGAACTTTCTCTTGCTGTCTCTGTAATGTATACAGTATTGTCCATCAGTCTGTGTGGCAGACAGAGAACCATCTACAAGACAATCAGTATGTCTTTGGTAAAGAATGAGAGTGCCCAAAAGACAGAGAGATTCATCACTCATCAGACACTGTTAGGGAAATTTAGGAGCTTAATTTTGTCGTTCCAGGCGGTTGAAACAGTCAGTGATTCAACATTGTTATACCAGAGACTGATGTGTCTTTTATAACTGATGTGAAGACGGGCAGCAATTTCTCAAGGAGAGGAATGGTCTTTCATGGTGGAGTTAATGATGTCATGCTGATGGTGGCTGGGGTTTTTTTCCTTTATTTTTCTACTTCCAAAGGTATATGACAATACTAGTAGTGAAGCATTTGTTGATTAACCTCTAAATCTTGAGTATCAGCATTAATGTGTTTCAGCACAATGCTGCAATGATTAGCACTGTTGCTTCAAAGCGAGAAGATCCTAGGTTTAAATCCAACAGCCAGCTCAGGCTTTTTCTGTGTAGAGTTTGCATGTTCTCCCTCTGCCTTCATGGTTTTCTCCAGGTACATCAGCTTTCTCCCACAGTCCAAAGCTATGCCTATTAGGTTACCTGGAGACTCTTAATGTGCTGTGAACCCTGCCTGAAGACAGCTGGGATAGGCCCCAGACCCCTCTCCTGCAATTCTTAATTGGAGAAGAGGTTAAGAGGATGAATGGCTGGATTCAGTAGTATACTTCTGCTAATAAGTCATAAATCAAGCCATCATTTAAGTAATTTATGTCACGGTTTGTGAAGCAAGCCGTGTGGTGTTTGTGAGAAAGGACCCAAGATGCAGGCAAAGGCTATGATGCGAGTGAGCGTTTATTTACAATGCTGGCACAGTGGCAAAAACAGGAAATAATGGACCGGGAGCTACCCAAAAACCTAAACTGGGAAAACTAATGAACAAACCTGAAACCATAACAACACGGGATGATGAGCAGAGAGACGCAGAAAAACACCAAGAAACGCAGACGGACCGACAACAAGCAAAGGCAACTCCACACTATAAATACACACACAGAGGGAAGAAGGAATAGCAAACAGGACGGAGGCACAGCTGATCCTAGTTAACATGACGAGACAAGAGACACAGACCTTCAAAGTAAAACTGGAAACCCACAGACTTAACTTACCAACACAAACTCAGGGACACGAAACAGAGCACAGAGAGAGCACACGGACAGGGATAACTAGGTACTAAACAAAGGAGGCACAGGAAGAAAACCTAAGAACTGGAAAACCTAAGAATTGGAAACCCTGAGAACGAAACCTACACACTAATAAAGATAACCATGAAGAAATCAAACATCAAATCAGAACAAAACTCAAAACACTGGGTCACCCACCCAGCACCATCACAATTTATTTCAGCTGTTCCCTTTCATGTAGACTAAATATTGTCGGTCTTGTTTTTATATTATTATCTTCATTTGGAGATTAATGATTTATGCCTAATTCCAATTGCTCAGCAAAATAATTTTTAAAAATGACACCTGAATTTGATTCTGTGATAGTAGACTGCATTTACAAAGTATAACTAGTGTATGCTAAACTTCTGTTGCTTTAGTCTGTGTCAAAGTGATTTTATTTGTATCTGAACAAAGATCAGATAATGTGATTCCAGTCTCATGCTGAAAGTTAAAAGATAAACCTATTTTGGTATTACTTGGGCCTTGAGATATGAAGATGGTTGATCTTTATATTGCTTCTGATCTCTATTTTAATAGGCTAATTACTGGGCAGCTAGCTTGACGGACTGCCTGAGTCAGAGGCTCCCTCAGTGTGAATGGGCTGCAGCCTTTGCCGACTGACTGAAGACAGCTGGCTGCGTAGCGTGCTTTTTAGAGATGTCAGAGGAATCCTTTTCTAATCCTCTGCTCTCCTGCTGGGAGCCTGGTGTGGAAGAGGTTTCACACAGAACATACGACATTGTTGATAAGGGGACTCCATACGATTTGGTTAAATTAAAAAAGGGATCACTTTTGGTTATTAGCCAACTGTTTGTCAGAATGTTATCGCTCTCAATATGATGCTTATTCAAAGGTGTTCAATGCCGCTGGCTGTCACTTGGGTTTCCTCGTGAAGCAAATGCAGCATTTCATGAAGTGGGGACGATAGACGGTGCTCGGATTGAATCATTTATATTTCTCATCCATGTGTGGGTGAAGTGTGTGTATTCAGAGGTGTGAATGAAATCAGATCTCAGGGGTTTGCAAGTGGTTATCTCCTGGTAGACCAGGACAAAAAAAAGAATTTCCACATGATTTACTGTGATGCAGATTCAGCCAGGACAGAGAAATCTTTGGCTTCAAGTGTGCCGAAAAATCCTACTGTGTAGTAGTCAAGTGGATGTCTATGTTCCTCTATATTGGATAATCACATGCAGTATCTGAAAGAAATTGCCCATTGGTGACCTTTTGTTTTGCTTCTATTGAAATTTGCTAGGTTAGATTAGCAGTGAAAACAGTGTGGGAGCACCGTGCTAATTGCTCTGCGCTTAGATAAGCATCTTGGAAAAGCTCCAGACATGTGAATTATTAGCACACACTCAGATTTAACTACCAACACACTGATACAACGCTGAACGCATGGAGGCCAGACTTGGGAGATAACTGCTTTAAAATTTGGATAAACACAGCCCTGTTTCTTTTTAAACAGAGACACCCACACACCTACACACAAACGCACACACATCCACTCATATCTATACACACAAAGTGGGTGGTATGATATGACTTTCACCTGGCGAGAAGCATCGTGAATCTCTCTGAAAAAGGAAGAATGGGTGCCATCAAGATGAGAGAGCTGACTTTAATTCACTGGTGGGCTGGTGGAAAGGGATATGACATGTTGATATTCCATATATTAGGGGAAAAAATTGCTCTAAGCCTTGTGTTATGAAGTACAAGTGGAGGACAGAGAGAGTAGGCAGCTTGCAAAAACAGCATGATAGTTGTCCTCTCCACATATGCTTACATTTTACCTAGAAAATCCTTTGTCCAGTTTAATTTGAATACATATCAATTCTTCTTAATATACATATTGTTTAAAAAAGAAAAATGAAAGGGGTGCTAAAAGCAACAACAACAGCAAAAGCGCAGACATATACTGCTATCAGCCGAGTATTTCAGCAAAATAAAAATGCTGTGTTCTGAAGGGGGCTCAGCAGAAGCAGAGCCTGATTGATTTGGCTGTAACGGTGACAAGCTGCCTCCCCTGAGTTTTACTCTGCATAATTTTTTGATTAATACTGTGCATCCCAAAATCGCTCCACTGCAACACAAAATCGAATTAAATCACCTGGATATAATCCGTAATTGATCGGAAGTGTCAAAGAAGAGGCGAAATATCATTAATATCTTGAAGGATTTTTCAGAATTGTGGATCAAGTGGTTTTTTAAAAAAAATATGTATTGTGTTTATTTGGCACTCAGTGCATGTTATTGTGCTGGTTGGAGGTATCAGGATGTCACATGTGAACTATCAGCGCTCGATATCATCTTCTCTCAGTCCCTATTTCACCTTGACAGATGCTTTTTTCACTGTTCCCAACAGGCCAAATTCAGATGTACGTTTCATTGTCGCTCGTTGTTGTGTACCAAATCAGAAGCCAGATTACTAAAGGATTAAATGAAAGCACTGTACTCTGCTATACACTTCACAGTGTATGACTATGTTTCAAATCAATACTGTAAATTATTGAAGGCGTGGGATGGGATATGCCAAATGATATTCATTGAAGGGAATCGTGTTCCCCTGGGCTGTCAATAAAGCGGTGCATGTCCTTTCACTCCATCTTTTGGCAAGCCTATTGTGAATTGGAAATTCCTACTTTGTCAGAGTGTATTTTTAATGAATAATAATTGCAGATTTTCATAATTCCTTTCTTAGAAAAGTGTACTGCATCAGTGATTTATCCTCTTAAATCTGGCTACCTGGTTCTACCTACCCCAGTAACAAGCTGACGGTTCACTGTAACACATAATACATCTGGAGCCTGAAGGTGTGACTGTTTGTCCTATTTAAGCTCCGTAGAGGCACATTAGAACTGTATGTTTTTGTGCACTGGAGAGAGAGGATTAAGAGGAAAGACTAGCTAGAGCAAAGTGGCATGTTAGCAACATTATCGACCAAATCCAAAATACTATAATGTTTAATCAAGTCTGACTGTATGTATTTTCTTGTTGTTGGCTTTTGCAGGAATGCCCTGATGCAACCAAGATTTTTAATAAATGGCAATAAGAAACAGTTAGGGTGAAACGGACACATCTTCTAACTGTCATGGTTGTAGCATGGTTGCCTAACTGCTCCCTAGATGCGTTACTCAATCTAAACAAAAGTTACTATATAGACTACCGCCCAGGGTGTCTGGATTATCAACATCTATAAAACTTTAGGAATTATTTTATGATGCCCAAATATTTACAGATTATATATATTAAGTGTAGTAGCTGTTGACTTTGATTGGAAGCATTTACGGAAGCTTATTGTTTACTTCATATACACTCGTCATATCCAGGTTCAAAATGCTAAGATCAAAATAGCAAAAATGTTTAGCTCAGTGTTTCTCTCACTTGGCTAACCAACTGGTGACATCATGCCCATCTTTTATTTGCAAGTGTTTTGGCACGGCTAATCGCTAGACAACAGTGCTGCCCATTTTTGAAACAACAACAACAACAAAAACTCTTTGTGGAAAAAAATCTCTTTTGATAGTCACTGGTATTGAATTTGACAGTCATCTTAATTTATAATTTAAAATAAACATTTTCTTCATTCTAGAATAAAATTGCAGATATGCAACAAGGCATTTCTTTTTTAATGAAAACTTAAGGTCATTAGGTATGTTAGTTGACACTAACGCTAACTATTTTCTCTTTTCTAGCAGGGTGATCAGGACTGATTTCAACAGAAGGTTTAATGTGTGCAAATCTGGAATCCTGTGCATCCATCACATCATAGGCACCTTTCTTGGAGCAGGCTTAGGTGTGAGTATCCCTTGTGTTTTGTTGACCCACCATTTGCAAGGAAGTATGCGAGGTAAATAAGAGTAATAAATTATGGGCTGTGAAGGTCCAGCAGTGTCTTCACTGATGTGTGACAGGCATTATTATTCTGCCTGTCAGTATTACACACACAAGTGAGCAGATGATGCCTTATGAGTAGGAGTATCCTGATGGAGACATCAATATCCACATCCTTGGCCTCATTCACTCCATCTCACCTTTTTCCACCGTGTATGTGTACATGGGAGAGAAAGGTTTATGAATCATCCATAATCCACATATCCATCCTATAATGTCTTTCTTGTCTTTATCAGAACAGACTTGCAGTACTGTGGTCTTAACTTAATGTCAAACCATATGCTTGTAATATTTATAACTAATTAAAAAAAAAATGCTTGCAATGCCCTAGATTTTGTGCATTAAACACATCCATTCTTTACCAGTACGATTCATAAAATTCATGCCCAGTAGATTTGTTTTTTGCTAAAAATCAAATCTTGAAATTATTTATAAGAGGTGTAATTTTTTTTTTTTTTTTAGTGAAAATGAGTTAATGTACAAGAATATAATCAGTGTCTGTTTACTGTTGGGTTTAAGTAAAGCAAAGAAATGAGTTTCAGATATATGTGCTTATGGCATGCAGAATAATAAGCTGTCCTCTCTTTCTTTTCTGCTTTTTAAAATGCTCATTCTCTTTGTAGCTGAATTTCATTGTGTAATCATTATGTCCTGCTGTGAGCTTGGCTGTGAAGAGGCACTTGCTTCGTGCCGCTATACACATTATTTACTCACCGCCATTTTTCTCCACACTCATGTCCCCACCTCGCTCCTTTTCTTCACTCTTTGTCCCCTTCCATGTGCAAGAGAAGATAATTTCTTGGCTTTTCTCTCCGCCCATCTTGAGTAAATCCTGGATGACAGTTTAATGGCCCTAAGACATGTGAGTATGGAGTCTATAGAGAGAGGCCTGAAATCTATACCCAGCTGACCGAGAGATGAGCAATTGAAAAGAGGTGAAAAGAATGGGGGATAATGTGCCTGAAATGTGTGAAGTGTGTCAGTCGCTTCTGTGAGTTTGCAGCCGGATTCACTGCAGAACACGGAAAAGCAGAAAAAAATAAAATTCCCCCCACACTATGTCAGACATGCTTACTGTGATGTTTTATGAAGGGTGCCCTACCTGTTTATCAGAAATTTCACTCTTATTAAATGATTAGTTCAACAATATGTGAACATTTGGTTTCTTTTTAAGTTTTAGAAGAGTAGGGTGGCGAAGTCTTTATGCTAAGCTATACTAAGCTAAGCTAAGCTAGCTGACTGCTGATTAAACTTTATATCTACCATACAAACACGGTATTGTGGTACTTCAAATCTAACTCTAAGAAACCAGACGAGATGAATTCTCAAAACTACTGCTCCATTTCTACTGCAAATGTCATATATTACATGTGACTGCAGGCAAACTGAAATATCATGTCTTCTGTAAGTGGTTCAGCTGAACATATATATGTCATCTTGTGGAAACACGAGAATGAAAGATTAATTCAATTTGAAAGCAAAGTTAAACTGTAGTCAATGAAATGGTTAGTAGCAAATCAGCATCAACAACTTGTCAAATACGAGACAATGCTCTGAATCTACACTTCTATGGCAGATCCTTTGTGGCTTGTGAAAGAACAGCCACCACTGTTGTGACAGGGATATAAGGACACTGAGTTAAAGAGTGATATGTTGAGGACATTTGTAGTTTCCAATCATCTATACTGCTATCCAATGTGTATGAGCAGATGCCTCCCAATAAATATACTATGTACAGTGCTTAACAAATGTATCACATCTCGTCTGAGTGCAAGGTTTATGCCAAAGCTGCATTAAATTAACAGTACTGGTAATTACTAAAATCCTTTTTGATATTTCTGTAATAGTTAATCCACCACTATGCACAAATTCTTTAACAAAAAAAAGTGAAGCACATTAAAATTAGTGTGATGAGATTGCTTACAGTCTGAGTTATGGGTTTACTGAAAGCACAACTATGAAAAAAATTACCTTTGAAAATTTTCTTGCTTCTCTTTTGACTGCTCCCTTTATTGGGTCGCCACAGTGGATCATCTGCCTCCATCTCGCTGCAACCTTAGCATCCTCCTCTATTACACCGCTCAGCCTCTGCATGTCCTCCTTTCCCTAAATCCATGAACCTTCTCTGTGATTTTCCTGCCTAGCAGCTCCATATTCAACATTCGTCATCCAATACAGCCACTATTGCTCTCTCTCCTTGAATAAGTTACTTCCAAAATATATATACAATAACTTAACGACATAAAATACACTGTAGTTTAAATTATTGTAGATCAATGCATTTATTGACTACTAATTACTGAAATACAATCCTTTACAAATTCAAACTTCCCATGTAGTACTTAAGGAAGGAAGTCTACACTATCCCACATTCTGTAGCCCCATTAACGTGACTCTTGTTCAAAGACTGATAAATCCATTACAATCTAGATCTGTTTTGATCAGTCATAAGGTGAAAGTAACTTAATCATTGTACATTTCTCATGATGCCTTCAGAGTGAATAGGTTTAGAGCATTAGAACTGAAATGTGGGGAAAAATACCAGTGTTGCCATCATCACATGCAGTCACACATGTTGAGGTACAGTATCTTGCCTAAGGACACTTTGAGAGCTGGGGTCCAAACCTTAACCCAGTCTATGTTTTGAGACACAGCGGTCCCAAGCATACAGTCAGAACAGGACTCAGTTCTTAAAACAGTATTACTTGTGCCAGTGTAACTGAGAGAAACTGGAGAAAATTTGTGTTGCAGTTCTTGAATAATTCTGTTAAATCTCATCTGCCAACTATCCATTAAAGTAGAGATCCAAATGTGATGTGATTTTTATGCAACTGGCAAAACATCTGGTTTAAGAGGGATTTACATAGATTCTCACTCAGCATATCATTTTGCCCTAATATATGCTGATGGACAGCTTTAGCCCAACATCTAATCTCAGTTATGCTGCATGTGCACATCCCAAGATAAGCAGTGCATATTCCTTTGAATTATGGAAACGGTGCCATTTGATGAAGCCTTGGAGGTTTACGTTCAGCTTCCTGCCTGAGTTGTCTTCAAGAAGCACAACTGGGGATCCGCAGTGTTAAAATTCCTCTTGAAGTTTATTAGCGCTTTAACCTTTGATCCCTTATGAAAGAACAGTAAACTTTATTGCAATAGCATATTATCAAGCTTTCCCCATGGCTATTATAAATACACTGGCTTTATTTACTTTATTTTATCAAATTTTCCTTTATTTTCCCCATAGCAGTCAACCTGTTTGGTATATGAGGCTTTTCTTTGTTGCATCCACCTAGAGAAAAAGTGGCTGCACTTTATTACATAGTTTTGTTCACATATTCATTACTTGGAAGGCAATTTTCGTCATCTGTAATCACATTTCCTTGGTATTTGTGTTGGATAATATATCTTTGTACTTGTGAAGTCTTACACACATATCCTAGACAAACACACACCTCTCTTTATATAATTTACTTCCCAAGTAAATGAAAAATGGATCGCTCAGCAGGTCTCTAAATACTGGCTCCCAGGCATTAACTTTCATATCTTTACATATTGCTTAAATGGCTCTTTAATTGTTTGAGTGAATAATTATGGCATTTAAAGATTAACATCAACAGTTGGCTCATGTTCAGATATGTAACAATATGACTCCACTGCTCTGTACTTTAGTCTTAATGTCAGACAGGACATTCTTAGCCCCATCGCTGAGCCCCTGCTGATTTCACACAGTAAAGTCATTAGATTCAATTTGGTTTTGTAAATGATGCACGGGCACCGTGGCTCCCATTCAAAGCAGCCTGGGTTTTAATTACCGTTAATTACAATTTGCATAAAGCTTTTTAGCAAACGGCTCCTGAAGCGGCTGTAATAATTATACATGTAAATGAATGGTAAGCTGATAAAGCCGTGCGAGTGTTCAAAATAGGATCTAGTTTTAAAAAGCCATCTGATAAGAGAAAGTCAAATGGAAAAGAGCAGGATGATTGTGCCGCCACCATAAAAGAGCCGTTTGCTGAAATGTTGTTCACTAAAGAGAAGAAAAGTGGCCGTTTTGGTCATAGCCCATAAACCACGGCATATGCATTTTGCAAATTAGAGTCCAATGAAGAGAGAATACGGAGGTCTAATTGTTTTTTGGGTTAAAAAGTTTGTTATTTTTATGTCTCGTTTGCTTTTTATTCATAAATTATCTGTTTGATTGTTTTTTACAGTGAAATGATTATGGTGAAATAGATAATTTTCTAGAAAACATTCTAAAGCATTACAGGTCCCATTAATCTTAACAACTTTCAATCACACAAAGTCACCTTTTAATTTGTCACATTCAGACAAGTCTCCCTCATCTCCATCTATCACCTCCGCTGATGCTAAAAAGCACATTTAGACTTCATATTTTAAACTGGAAACACACCTAAAACGTCTCCATCATTACCCCGTCAGCACCACTATTAGGAGATAGCCTTCACTCCTGTTTTCATTGGCCATGTGTCTATGCCAAACGCTGTAGTTAAAAGGTGGCACTAAATAAATTGGGCTCCACTGAGATAACCAAGGCTGAAAACTGAAATCACATTTGATGGCAGTCATTAGCTTGGCTCGTTGGCCAAATACATCATGCTGTCACAATTTTGGCCCACAGAACCTATTAAATGCCATTAGTGAAGAGCATTTGAAGGCAGCAAATTACGCATGAGTTGCACAGATTTCCGCATTAGTATTTTCAAAATGTTTTCTTTGACACAAATTGCGAACTATGAGCACAGTATGTTTTTAGCTGTCCGTATACCCTCGCGAGTCATCCAGGTCTTTTACACTAAAACTAATTTAAAACATTCCAGTTCAAATCAAATTTGTTGTTTTTTAGAATTTTTTTTTATACCTTCACTGAGTGAGTGGGATAATGGATGTTTACAGTTTGGCAATGTTTTCAGCCAAAAACGTGTGAGTCTAAAACTCCTTTCCGAGTCCATCCTGGTCAAACAGGCTGCCTTTTTAAGTTTGTACTAAAGGTTGATGTCGCTTTTGCATATTCAAACTTTGTGTACTTCCTGTGATTTTGTGTGCTGTAGTAGATCAGTTGAAATAAGTCCTAATTTAGGGTCAGAACTTTTAAATGAAAGAAAAAACTGATCAATATTCAGAGCATTATTTTATTTATGCGGCTTGAAAATGCTTTTTGCTCTCTTTAACCATAAGATACTTAAAATCACAGGGGACACCTGCTGCAAGTGTTTTTGTTATTTTGAAACTGACAAGAGGGTTTGAGTATACTTTGAATACAATGTTAACAAATTACCCCCTGAGCACATGCTTGTGAAGTGACATTTAAAATGAGCCCCACTGTTACTCATTCGTAACAAAAATGGCTGCAATTCTCGGAAAACTTAGATGCTTTGAGGTCATTGTCAGCTGATAGCCTTGTGCTTAAATCTCTCCGACGAGGCTGATAAACGGGAGAGCTCTGACACAGAGGAACCTCTGTGGAGTTGCCATGTGACCCTCTTTGGCCCCACGTCCCCTGCCACTGCTTGTGATGCCCTGGTGACAGCCACTGTCAGGGGAGGAGTCTGCGACCTTTGCTTAACTAATGGATCCTTCATCATGCCCTGTGCCTTTAGCATGAGCCCTGTGTTTATTGCTCTTTATTTTAAATTAAATCCACAGCAGTGCCCATCCATCACGGTCGCCCATGACCTTTTCTGGAGGTGATGACTTGGCCCAGGAGAAGGCATCGCGCAGGTTTAAAGCAACCGACCGCACCAGAAGGGACAGTTTCTTTGACGTATGTCAGCTATCTCAAATGTCTCAAATGTAAACTAATTGCCTTGATCAAATCAAGTGTCTGGTAACCTTTATGATTTTACTCATTGCCAAATCATTTTTTCCCCTTATGGTTGACTATCTCAGGCAAGATGTATGGACGAAAATATCGATTGGCTTTTTATGGCTTAACATGTCAAATTTGTACATGAAAGTGTGTATTTCCATCTTTCTACCATCTTTTACATCTATGCTTGTAAGGCATCTTGCACGCAACAGCAAAGATGATACCACCTAGTTAAGGCATTGTTGAGTAACCACACCGAGGCTGGCCCTTGAAGTGAGCTGCTTGCCCTCAACAGTAAAGTGCTGTCTTAAACTGGGAAGGCTGATCACTGCTGTACTTTGCTTTCCCTGCTGAATAAGAGAGTGCCATAGTACTCTGTAGAGATTACTCTCCCCAATTCCCCGGGCTCTGCTGTGATAAAACATCAGCTATAAAGGAAGAGTTTCCCAGTGGCTGATAAGATCTGCCCTCTAGGCTTTCTCAGGAAAATTGAGAGAGTAGAAGAGACAAGAAAGTACTTACACCTTTTGCTGTACTTTATTTTAGTAGGACCTTGGAATGTTCTACTAAGCATCGGCTCCTCTAATAGTTTGTCATGTTCCATGTGGCTACCTAAAGATCAACACATGCTGCTCTTCCTTGAATCAAACAAGCACTAAGGAGGGATATAATCGGCTGTAATTGTGAGCACAGAATTTAGCACAGAGTGAACATTCACTATGCAGCATGTGAGGCTTTTGACGTTTCTTCTCATCTTTTTAAAAATCACCACTTTTGCTTGCTCGAATAACTATCCATTTCCCTTTTTTGCAAATTGTCAGAATTGGGATCACAGAGCATTTTTGTACTGTTTTTTTTCCAGTGCACATTGTAAAAGCTTTGCATTCTATGAAGCAGAGTGCTTTTATGGCACTTTTTTTCTGTAAAAATGGATCTCAAAGAAAAGGAACAAATTACATTATGCAATTTGAGTGGTTTAATGTGGGATTAGAGCTTGCAATTATACCTGTATGGTGCAGAGATTTCATCTATAAAGCCCACTTAACAGTGCTTTTGGGGGTAGTGAGATATTGTTATCTCTGCAAATGGAATATGTACAATGGAAAGCAAGATAATGATTGACAGGACACTGTACAATTATCCCAGTAATCAGCTCGAGCATGTTTTTGATAAAAGCCCCTCAGGCTGTGTTGAATGCTGCTGTTCTTGCTGGTCATTGCGTTGAAGAGCCAGTGTATCACATATAGAAGATGCCCCTTCTTGCTTCTTATGAATGATTAACACTGCTATAAATATGAAATTAACTGGATCAGGACATTTTTACTGTTACTAATGGTAACAGATTTGAATTAATTCACTGAATTCCACTGAATTAACTTTGATTTTGTGGGTTTATTTTCATCTCTACCTCAGTGTATTGATTACTATCTAAATGTGAGTGTGTGGATGTTTGTGGATGTAGTTGTTGGAGGCATGTGAGCACAGGACAAGGCATTATCAGACTGCACAGGTCAGCTGTGCTGGCTTTGAACTCAAAACACACATATGACTCACACAGTTTTTTGAGTCTTTTACATATCAAGCAGGCTCCAGTAAAGAATATCAACCCATCCTCTCTTCTCTAACACACAGTGCAGAAGATAACATGTGTAAAGACTGGTGACATGAGAATGGATATCTATTTATGCAGTTACATTCTGGGGACTTTTGAGGACAAAAACAAGCCATAACCATCGCATTTTGCCTGAAGGCCTGGCTTAATTTTTTGTAAGGCTTGCCTGAGGCTAGGTCTCCTTTAAAGGAGTGTCAGTTTAATATTCTCTGAAGTGATGGAAACACTGGCTCTGCTATAGTTGTGGGTGTTCATTGTCCCATGACTTGAAAAGAAGGAGCTGCTGGGCTTTTTTTTTTTTTTTTTAATACACACATTTTATAGAGCCAGCACAACAATGACTTAACAAATCAATGAGCTATCATTTGTACCACAAAAAGTTAAAAGTCCTGATTGATGTTGAACCTTGGGGCAAGAGACCACTTTTGAATGAATGACAAATGAAATCATTCTGCAAAAACTGATTTTATGATTTGTGATGAATTATGATTAAATTAAATTAATTATAATATTGCAGAAAATGTTCTGATCACCGATAATTATTTGCTCTAAAAAACTAATTTGAGGGTGTGAGCATTTGGTGACCTGTTGAAGTTGTAGGTGACACAAGAAATACAATCCAGGAAGCCTGAAGTGTCACACTTTGCTTAAATATAAAATTTGCAGTGTTTAATAAATGCATTTTGTTTAAATTAAGCAAACACTTGCTTCTTTGTAAATCACTCTATGCAGTCCCATGATTTAGCAGCTTGTCGAACAATATTAGTAGCAGAAGTTTGAAGTAATCGTTTCCTATATTACTTATTACTTCAGTCTCCCTCAACATTTACAGCAATGCTTCAGGTCATTAGAAATAGCAATCATTCATTTGACTCACCATTTGACTGGACTTTTACTGTGAACCTTGATTCTTTTCTTTTTCAGCCATTCTGCTGTAGATTTGCTGCTGTGCTTGGGTTAATTGTCCTGCGGCATGACATGATTTTGCCCATGCTTGAACTGTCAGACACATTACTGTAGAATACTTTGGTATACAGAGGAGATCATGGTCGACACAGTGACTGGAAGGTACCCAGGTCCTGTGGGTGCAAAACAAGCCCAAATCATCGCCCCCCCCTATCACTGTGCTTGACATTTGGTTTGAGGTGTTTCTGCTGATGTGTGCTACCATTGTTTTTTTGTTTTGCTTTGGTTTTTTAGAGGCTTTCTCCTGGCAACCCTTCCAAGCAAGCCATACTTGTTCAGTTTTTTCTAATTGTATCATCATGAACTTTAACATTTAACATGCTAAGTGAGGCCTGTAGAGTCTGAGATCTAGCTCTTGAGTTTTTCACAATTTCTCAATGGATTTTTAAGTCTGACCTTGAGGTGAATTTGCTAGGGCGTCCGCTCTTGGGAAGATTGTGTTAACATTCATCTGAATGCTCCACACCAGCAGTCTGGTCTCTTTTCTTTTTCAAATAACTGCAGATTTAAATAGGTGGGAAAAACACTTTGTGTCAAGATCAGTCTTTGCCAGCAGCCAGTACATAACCAGGGACATGTTGTTACTGCTTCCATTTCTGCATATCAACATGTTTCTGACAAATATAATCAGTGGTCTAAAAAATGACCATAGAGTCAAATCACTGACACAGTACTGTAGGTAAAGCTGAACATTAGCGCAGGATGAAGTGTTGTTGGATTGGATTACATTAAATTGCCCAAGTGAAGCTAATATACTGATAAACCTGTGTAAGTGTTGTTTTAGTTCACTGTAGGAAGAAAAAAACATGTTGAATTTCCCATAACATACAGTGTGAGGTATCAACCATAAAACGGTTGCTTGTTTTTAACCTATTTCATGAGCTCTTCTAGTCATTTTTGGACTTATAGTTGTCTTCCTCCAGATGATGGGGACCTAGATGATGAATCAAAGTGCCTTGTAACAGCGTCTTCAAATAGCCCTGCTAAAAGTCAAAATATTCACTGGATGTTTTTCATGAGCTTGTATACCTTTTACTGCTAATTTGCTATTCACTTTAAGAGCACGTTCGAAATTGCTTCATGTTTACAAGCCCATAGGTCAGTGACTTCAAGGTCAGTTTTATTGTTCGAATTTGAAACTAATGAATATGCGAAACAGAGTAGAAAGCTCCTGCACTATATGGCCTTTTATGAGCTCTGCAAAACCAGAGTTAATGAGGGTGAATACAAGCATTTAATTCATTATTTTAAAAGGACAGATATCTGCTTTAGCTTTTGGACAACATAAAGTACATCGTGAAAACATGTCTGTAATGCTTTATCATACAAATTAAACTACTAATTTTAGCTTTTTAATTGTATTTTTTTTGTAAGCTAGATATTATCTTATATTTTCTTGATATTACAACAGTCGTGCTAAACTATATCAAATAAAATACATGCATTTGTCACAGGGATTATTGTGTACATTGTGTACAATGTACATTATTGTCTTTACTGTATAAACCAGATAAACCAGACACTACTACAAAGATCCCCAAAGTCTATAGATAGGGCCACCAACCTCTTCCTTGGCATAATCTCCCTCACCATGGAGCTATCTTGTCTGCGGGGATGAAATGGAGCGATAGCTGTCTGCTGTTATCTGGCAGGACTTGGTCCACTGGGAAAGATCTGGCTGCTTTGGGAAATGGAAGCAGCACACTGAAGGTGACCATAACTCTCTGTATGGTATATTCCACTGACCCATGTGGCACAGACAGCACAGTACAAACACATACTTTCAGATATAATCTACACAAACAGTACACAATGACAACGATAGTCTTACTGGACCATAAAGCCAGGTGGCCGTATATGGTCTTTGTCCTTTAAGTTGTATCTCTCTTTTCCATCAGCACTTTGTGCTGTCTTACCATAATGGACTTGTCTGGGATTTAAACGTCAGGTCACCACCTTTTTCCCAGACTCATCAGGATACAGGATATTGAAACAGATAAATGAAAAGGAGCTGAAGGATAGAGAGGTGTGGAGGCTGTAAATTGTCCTGGTATAGACCTGTAATATTCCAGTTGTGCACCATGAGAGATATTGCGCTTTAAATGATTGTGATCTTTGCTATATGGTTCAGAATAACCAGTGTTAGGTGGTACATTTTTTTCTGCTACAATCTTCTTAAAATGTGAAAGAGATTTAAAGTTAGCTAGGTTTGTTACAAAGCCATATAACATAAGTTATTTCTATAAACTGATAGTTGCTACTGACTTTCTTTCTCCTGGCTTACATCACAAATAATGTACTGTCAGAAAAAGTGTTAGTCAGTTAGTTATTTAAACCATAAAGCCCAAGTAGGATATTCATAACATAGGATGTCATTTTAGGCAAACACACAGTAGCCAAGATACTGAAAGGTTTTACAGTAAGTAACGTGTGCAACATCACATTTTTTGTGTTGTCGGCTTTGTAAACCACACAATAACAACTTTACACCTTGACATTTACACCTTGATATAAAGTATATAATTTCAGCTTCCCTTACAGTCATATGGATTAAGATGTCAAATGGTATTATGCACAAGAAAAGAACTTTATGGAGCTGCTGTTAACATGACAGCAGTAACACAGGCAAGCCTGTCCTGTTGTTCTTGGCCTGTGTTGCTTCCTGAGAATGTGCTTGCACAGACTTATTATTACCCATGCCCTTCAGCTCAATGATCCTTCTGACAAAGGACTTTCGGGTGGGTTGGTAAGGGGGACAAGGGTGCTGAATAATTTGTATGTTGAGCATGTCTTCAGGAGAAACATGAGAAACACTAGCACATATCTGATCTGGCACAGGACCAGAACCTTGAGCAGCCTTAGGAGAACAGGAGTGAGAGAGTGGGGAAAAAAAAGGTAAGAAATAGAAAGGTCAAAGTATTTTCTCCCTGGATCACACTATCCTGTGTATTGACTGTATTTTATGTTAGTCTGTATATTCCTCTAAAGCTGATAAATAGCCACATACAGATTACTATACTTTAAACCCCCATTTAACCTTTGGTCAGATATCTCTGCCCTACAAACACATTATTAAGGACCTGCTTTGATTTAACCTTGCCACTGACAGTGTAATGAAATATCTTTAAGTATCAACTTGTGGTATCGCCTCTGTATCCTCTTCTTCTCTGTAACCAACTGAACTGGTGCTTGGAGTGAATAAAGTGTTTACTCTATGGATCGCAGCACTGAAATATCTTCCCCTGCAGAGTCTTTAAACCCAGAATAACACGCTGCTCCAACAGACTTTTACACGTAGCTGCAGTGTGACTGCAAATAAGGAAAACATTTCTGCATTGTTTTTGTTGCTGACATCTGGGATGTATATTTGTTCATGATTTGTAAAAATGTAAGAATAACAGTATAACACAAAGCAATGCTGCAGGTATACAAGATATTTTACTGAAACTTTGTAAATGGATGGCATAAAAAAGAAAAAAAATGTGGGTTTGCTGCAAAGCCGCAAACAACTGTTGACTGCAGGAAAAACTGTAGCTGCATCTCTTTGTCAGTTAGTATGCAACATTCGCTGTACTCATAAACACAGTGTGTTAACATAAATAATGGACACGTGTAAGATGAACCCTTTGTGGTTGTAGTATCAGTATCTTAAAGACAGAAAAGCGTCTGAATGTCCTAAAGACTTAAAGGCCCAGATGACCTTTAATTTCCTTCCTCTAAATTCAGATAAAACTGAGGTCATTGTACTCGGTCGTATAAATCTTAGAAACATGGTGTTCACCCAGAAACACTGTGAGAAATCTTGGAGTCATTTTTGTCCAGCATATGTCCTTCAGTGTACATGTCAAATAAATATGTAGGACTGCTTTTTTTTGCATTTGTGCAATATCTCTGTAATTTGAAGCAATGTGTCTCAGAGTTGTGCTGAAAAAGTAGTTCATCCATTTATTACTTCTAGGCTCAACTTCAGTTGATCCAAAATGCTTCAGCAAGAGTACTGACTAGAAAGAGAGAGCATATTTATCCCATATTAGCTACTCCTCATTAGCTCCCTCTTAAATCTAGACACAAATTTAAAATCCTTTTCCTCACATGCAAGGTCTTGAATAATTAGGCCCCATCTTATCTTAACGATGTCATAGTACCATGTCACCCCAATAAAGCACTTTTCCCTCAGACTGCTGCTTTACTTGTAGTTCCTGGGGTATTTAAAATCAGAATAGAAAACAGCACCTTAAACCTTTAGGCCCCTATTCTGTTGGACCAGCTCCCTGTTTGGATTTAGGTGGCAAACACTCTACTATATACTTCTAAGATTAGGCTTAAAATTTGCCCTTTTGATAAAGCATAGTTAGGGCTGGATCAGCTTGCCCTGAGCTATCCCTTAGTTATGTTGCAACTAAGGACTAGGCTGCTGGGGGACTTCATATGATGCACCGGGTTTTTATTCTTCACTCACCACTTTTCACTCTCTGTCTGTTTATACACCACTTTGCACTTAATCATTAGTTATTATTACTCTCTGACTCTCTTCCACAGCGTTTTTGTCCTGGCTCCCTCTCCTCACTGCAGATGGCTGCCCCTCCCTGAGCATGGTTCTGCTGGAGGTTTCTTCCTGTTAACAGAAAGTTTTACTTCCCACTGTTGCCAAGAGTTTGTTCATAGGGGTGTCTGATTGCTTGGATTTTCACTCATATTATTGTAGGGTCTTTAGCTTATAATACAAAGCACACACTGACAAAACTGTTGTTGTGATTTGGCGTTATATAAATGTGAATTGAATTGAATTGACTTAAATTGAAAATTCAGTATATATAAATGTCACTTTGACTCCTGTGTATTTTTGTAAGATTTTAATTCTGCTTTTTGTAGACATTTAGTTCCCTGTTTGGCTTCTTGTTTCACAAGTCTGCATGAAGAACAGACAGTCAGCTGTTGACTATACCACCAAACTGTTACCACTAGCATTAACCAGGCTGCTGGGAGTACATGCTGCCACCATAGCGGTAGCTGTAATAATTGGGCAGGGACTTCTCTCTCCCAGACTAGGCATAGGGGTTGGTGTCTATGCTAATAACCGGAGCAATTAGCCTGCGGAAACACATCTAAAAAGACCTTATCTGCACTGGCCCCCTCAGACACCACACCAGAGGACACAAAGTCACAAACACGCTGCTAACCTCTTATGAAGCCCAGCACCTCAAGTCACACAAGCTCTTTCAAGGTCTGAAGTGTGTCTCGGAGCTGTTTGAGAGGTTCTCGTGTTTTTCCTGAGATTTTGTATGTTTTGTCTGTTGGAGAACAACAGCAGCAAAACATGTCACTGGCAAGCAGACAGAAGATCCCCTGTTGGGCAGCACTGATTCAGACTCCTCTTTCTTGATTGGCTCATCCCGTGTCCTGAGGGTGTAATTAGGAGACAGGTCAGAAAAGGTCCAGCAATGCCTGTTGCACCAGTGTGGCACAAATGACCCATCATCTGGTGTGACAATAATGACATGTGGCGGAGGAGGCAGTGATGACAGGCAGCCAGCAGTCGTAGTTGTCATCATCATCATCATCATCACCACTGCACATGAGACGATTATGGGAATAACGGGTAGTTGAACTCTCCCTGCTGCTATCACAAATGGGGCTTTTATCTTCAGGGCCACTGCTTAATTCTGCAGATAAACAATTTGAAAATAACTACAAGCTTATTTAGTGTTTTTCACTTGAAAATTATATTCAAATCTTTGCTAATTGTTGCATGACTAGATTTTTTAACTCTGTGATGCGTCTGTGAATTGTCTTTGTATGGTATAATCAAATTCCAGTGGGGATTGAAGGCTTGACAAATCATGTTTGACCCCCACCCCACAGCTGCAGATTGTGCAGATCATAATTAGAAAGTGTTTATGCACAGTTGACATTTAGATATTTGAACAAGCTTTCTAATATTCCTAGAGGGGAAGTTTTGAATGTCCTTTATTTGATCGTGACATTTATTGGACGGTTTGCCATAGCACATACAGTTACATTGCTATGTTAGTCCACTCAAAAAATTATGTCCAAAATGTTGACTTTAAGTAATTTGATTACATGTAAATTGTCCATGTAATGTTGTTATGTAAGTACAGTGTAAAATATTAAATTAATTTGGTCAAATTAAATATACTTGAATGGTACAGATTATACCAATCACATTTTCACATGATTAATTATCTGAACAAATAAACCTTTTTGTTTTAATTTCAGCTGCATTTTACTCAAAATTATTGCTTAATGTTTATTGAGGGTGAAGAATTTTTTTTTTCCTTTTCTTTGATCGTGTGTGCACTGTTGCCACTTTGCATTGATTGTGTTGCATATAATTGCAGTGTACCCACACCAATCCTATTATTTGGAACAGAAGCATTTTTTCCTTTCAATTAGTTGAATTGTCCATTTTTTGTTTTTGGTGAATGCTTTCTAATTTTGCAGTTCTGTCTACAGCCTGGAAGTATATTAACACAAGACTTAGGGTTAATGCATAATTCATAATTTAGTACTAAAAAATATGAAGTTTACAGTTTCTTTTTCCACTGCTCTCATATTTCCACTAAACTTCTTTAAATCCAGTAGGGAGGGGAGGACACATGGGGCTCATAACTACAGAGTTCAGAGAGAGGGCAAACCAGTAAGCTGGTATGTTCTCCCTTTAATACAGAGCTCCCCGTGCAGTACTCAAGTGAACTTATGCTCTTTGCTCCACCACTAACTTTACAGTTATTTTTGCCAAACTAAGTTAAATTAGTACCAAAGTATTAATACTACCAAAATATTTTCTACTACTAACACACTATTTGCACATAAAACTGCATAATTTTAGCTTTGTCACAAGCAGAGACTCCCAGGCGCTGACCCCTTTCAGGTCTCCAAACTCAGGAGCAACAACTATATAGTTGCTGTCGTTAGATGTACTATAGTCAGGTCTAATCTTCTGTTTGTACTTGAACTGAACAGGAGCACAGACCTGAGAGAATGCTTGCATTTCTGTTGAGCTCTAATGAAACATGACTTGTTTCTATTTTTTCATTTGATTGTTTGAATTGTGTAGGACTCAAAACCCTCAAAGTTAAATTCTTACCACAGACATTTATACAAAGAAAAATAGTTTACATGGGCCAAAGACATTTTCTTTTCTTAAGCTTTAAACACAATGCACACATCACAAACAAGAAAGTAATGTATAATCCTTAAAGACTGTCTTTGGTGCAGCATCCTGTCCAGCATAACAGCAGTGTGACTGAGGCAATAGATAACAGCAGAATCCTTCCTTAGAAATCACTGATATTTAAATAAGAGTGAGGTCTATTTTGTCATCGTCATAATGACCTGGCCCATTATAAGTCATCTTGTCGTACGTTATTGTGATGAAATGAATGAGAAGTTGTTTCAGGCAGTTTTGGAAAAAGTAGTTGCCAAACTGTAAATCATAGCGTAAATAAACAAAAGCAGCTTCTCTGTTTCATTACGAGTGCGTGCCCTCTAATAAATCTGTCAGAGGAAAATTGTTGTATTTGCACTCGGTGCCCCAACACATACTTGTTTTGTTTTTTTTCCCCCTCCCTCAGTTTCATGATAATATTTATAATATTTTGGCACAGAATTGCGAGATGCCTCAACATGAATTCAGCCTTTTACATTTTTAATTAATGATCTGGTTTATACTAGTGTTTTAATCAGTTTGCACTCAGATTTCTGGGTCACCTGTGCATTTATTTATTTTTTTGCTTGTTGTTCAAAGAACTTACCTAAAAACATAAACTAATTTGGTTCTGCTGCTTGCAAATATGTTCTGTAACCCTTCAAATGCAGATCAAGTTTTTCGTCACATCGTCCAAGGCTTTCATACAATTAACTTGTTTATTCCTCTGGGTTTCCTTCAACCTGACTTTGGTCCAGATTTGTACTGGCAGCATAATCTCTCTCCAACCCCCATTGTATCACTGCACAGCAGCCAAGTCACAGCACATAACAAAGAGTGTTGATTACATAGCCATCCATAGCTATTACCCAAGAGGTGGAAACCACGAGCCATTCCAAACAGCAGGCCTTTAGTTCAGCGCTATTCCTGCATTCCCTCACTGCCTGGGTTGTTCTTCCCAGAAACACTGACCACTAATGATAGTGGAGCAACACCTGAGCATCCTGAATGACAGCGTGCACCAGGTTCTCGTGGGAAGGACTTCCATAATATGATTCAGAGGAATGGTTTGCCAGCAGCGCTTTCCTGAATCTCAAACCGCAGAATTTTCCTCAGGCAAATGTCATATAGCAATCGAGCTTCTGGCCAAAGGACGACATCCACACACCTGAAAAAAGGCTTTTATATTCAGCAGATCTTACACAAATCAATACACTGTATCAGCAGAGTTAAAACTGATGCTTATTGAAATACAGTAAATATCATTTTAGCAACGTGTATTGACAGTCCTGCAAATTTGTGATGGCTGGTACTGTTGTTGCATGTTGACTAATGGGCGGATGGTCAGAAAACGCATTGATTAGATGCTGGGTCCAATTATGGAGATAGCTTCCACATAACAAATAGTTTGTAATGGATAGGAGTAAATAGTTTTATTGTTTGGAAACGTGCTTAGTTTAGCTGTAAATTATCCACAATTATTGACAGATTATTGTGCTTGTTTTCTCCCTGCTGATTTCCCTTGAGAGGTAAACAGGCGGCACAGAAAATATAATGCATGCAGCCATTTGAGTTTCATTTTAAATGTGTTCTCTATGGCTGCAGTGTGTCTAATGAAATGGTAAACAGTGTGTAAATGCAGTGCAAACTAATTTTACCAAACAATTAGATTTTACATCAGTCAAGTAGTTAGATAAATTAAGACATACTGCATACGAGTAAAAACAAAAAAAGAGTAAATCTGTAAGGCTGTAGGAAAAATTCTTATTTTGTATATTCATTTCTGCTGCTAAGTAATGGAGTAAGCATACATCCATTCATTCACTCACATTCCAAAGAATAAGTCATCTGTGAACATGATACAGAGAGCCTGCTAGCGTCTGTGGGCCAAAGGTAATTTAAATGGACTGAGGCAGAGTGGAAAACTGTTCTTTGGTCAGACGAATTTTAAATTCTGTTTTGGAAAATATGGATTCTGCATCCACCTCACTAAGGAGAAGAGGAACCAGCTTGTTATCGGCATTCGGTTCAAAAGCCTGCATCTCTGATGGTATGGAGGTGCATCAATTCCTATGGTATTTGCAGCTTGCACCATCAGTGCTGAAAGGTATATGCAGGTTTTAGAGCTCCCATCCAGGTGCCATCAGGATTATCAGGAAAGCCCTTGCATATTTCAGCAATGCCAAGGCTAAAATTCACACTGCAGCTTTTACAGCAGTATGATTTCATAGTAAAAGAGTGGCCTGTCTGCAGTCCAGACCTTTCACCAACTGAAAACATTTTGCACATCATACAACGAAAAATAAAACACAGAAGAGCCGCTAGACTTATATTTCAGACAAAAATAGGACAGCATTCCTCTCCAGTCCAGCATCTGGTCTCTTGAGTTCCCAGATGTTTATGGACTAAGTTAAAAGAGGACATGATGCTACACAGTGGTAAACTTGGACTTGACCCCAAATGAGACATATTGTTGCCATCAGTTTTAAAACGACCACATCTTTATCTGAAAATATTCACAATTTAAAAGGTAATAGTTTTCCACAGGTGTATTTTGTGCTCTAGGTACTGATTTATTTATAGCCTCGTCTGCTCAACTTTTTTGAGTGTCTTTTACCATTTAAGTAGTAAAATTACAGCAAACATTTTATGCAAACTTTTTTTTTCTCACTCTTTAAAGACTCTTTAATTGATCACCAGTTTCATCCATAAAGACTGATTATTATCCCCACAACATGACCTCACAGGATATGTGAACACAACTGTCAGGATGCTCTGTTCTCTAGAAATTAAATTCTGAAGGCCATAATGTCAGATGACACATTGAAGACAGTCCAGGGGTCATGGGAACAGGAAATGCAAACTACTGAATAATGCCAGGTAAATGAGAGACAGAAAGGGCTGGCTGTGCTCCAAGATGAACATGCACCCTGTGGAAAATTAGAAGCACTGGAGACTAAATTGCCTTCAGCTGGACGCACGGCTCAGATGCTGACAGAGGAAGGGACGAGAGGCACTCGTGCTGTAGCACTGATTGGCATGCACGAATACAATTTGCCTGTTTGAAACAGCACTCATTAGGATTTTTGAGTGGACTACATTGTACCTCTCTGACCTTCTGCTGCTCAGATATCCATAATGGGCAGTTTGAGAATTTGAGTAGCTAATTACACGGACATACTGTATGCACTGCATGCAGAAATGGTTATCTCAAATGTCCCAGTACACCGGACAGGCACATAATCTTCATTTATTTCTCCAGCATATGTCATATCTACTGTGTCTCCTGCTACTTTACTTTGACAAAGGCTGTGCACATTCAAAAACAACGAATAAATTATCCAAAAATTAATTTAGAAGGCTTCATTTGCAGTCACATTTAGAGCATTTCTTATTTGCATTGCTCACAAAACTATTAATATTTACATAATAAACTTTGTCTACTTTAGTAATCATTCTGTTCATTGCAGCAATGAAGTTCAGCTCGGACGTATTTCATCAAGGCTGCAAAATTCCTCTGTAGTTTGTTCTGCTTGTTTGGATTCTAATTTTCTCAGGTGATACACTCTACAGGGAATTAAATTAAACTTCCAGAAAGAAAATGATTATGCAGGGCAGGATTTCTATTACATGGCTTGGAGCAAGTGTAAACATTGCCATATTGTAGCTCACTGAGAGTCTCTCAGCGTTTGTATTCTGTCTGAGCTTCAGCGCTCGGTGTCTTGGAGACGCCCGTGTCTGTCACTTGCCGGGATCAGCCAAGCCCAGATTAATCTAGCAGACATGGTAAGCATCTCTCCGTGTCTCTTTGCTCTTTTGGAAACTTGATAAGAAATTCACAATGCCTCCAATCACAATTTAGAACCACAGAGGAATACTACAGTAATGAGTTTTTTCCAAGGGCATTTGATTCCCGTTCTCCAAGTGGAAGATGGATATGATGATGATGAAGTCCCTCAAGACCCTCAGGCTATAGTCACTCCATAGTGTGATTTAAAAGAGACTCCTGCAGACTGGAAAGCAGGCATAGTGGCTAATGGAAAGAACCCATGGAGACATAAGGATGAGATAAACAGAGAGGAGGAAGGGAAAAGAGAAGATGGTAAAAAAAAAAGAAGGAAGAGGAGGGAAAGTGCTTCCAGCTCCCTTGTGTTTCGGCGAATGAGCATCGATCAGGAAAAGTGTCTATTACTGTCCGATGCTTCTGAGAAGAGAGTCTCACTAGTGTCTAGTGCGAACATCAACCAGCCAAAAAGCACCATGTGGGACTGCTGTCATAACAGGTGGAGAGAACTAGGCTGCTAGAACTCTGCTGCTTGAGAAGGCCACTGCTTCTGATATCACGTAGACATTATGTTAAGCCCTGTGTTCTGCTTAGTCTAAATATTACATTTATCAATTACTGATAAATTTATGGGGGGATTTGCTACATTAGAATGAATAAGTTGGTGTTGTTCTCAAGAGCCATACATCACTAAGGCTTGGTTCAGCTGTCATGAGCAGGGGGTTGTGTCTGTTCTTGTCAGAGATGCTGGGAACAGCCCCTCAGAGGCCTATGGGTAAATCTGTCCATGCTCCTGATTCACTGGGCCATAAACATTGCAGGGAGTTTGTGATTACAGGGCCTCAGTTTGAACTATCTGGGTCTGGGTTGAATGCAGGCTGCGAGGGTTGTGCCAGCTTGATGTAAAAAGACCCTCTCATAGAGGACAGGTACAAACAGCACTGACTGTGGAGGGAGAGGCGCAGCATGACAGAACAGGATTTTAGGTTACAAGCTTCACAGGCAATGACAGCTTAACAAGATGGCACATTTGTAATTATCATTTATAACTATCATTACCTCTTCCACGAGTTTGCTTTCCAGCCAAACCATCACAGTTTTTGTGTTGCCCAGCAGGTATTTTTATATGGCCTAGTTGTTGCAAAGGGTAAACTCGTCCTTCAGGGCATGGAGCTGAAAAACTATAATGTAGATCCTCCTGGTGTGAACTTCCTGGCCTCTAACTGTACCGGAAGCGAAACTACATTAAAAAGGAAATCTGCAAAAGACTATATTTTGTTTATTTTTGCTCTGGAGCAATTTAGTGTGCAGTAATGTATCTACTTAGGATTGTTGCATTATGTTTCTATTGTTGTGTTGTATACATTACATTACAGCTGTGTAAAATGAGCAATAACCTTTGGTCACGGTTTAGAAAACAGAAAACGCCCTTTCATGTAAAATCTAATCTAAAGTTCCTTCAAATGCAAAATGTATTTACATATTGCCATAAACACAGCACACACAAGTATAAATGCTGGCAATGATATGAGCCTACTACTATAAGCTACATCATAGGCTCTACATAGATTCACTGCAGAAGTATACTGTAAATTAAAAAGCATTAGTCGGTTTCTCTTTAGCACACATATCACAGCTTTTTGCGGTGATATAACCGACAGTCTATTCTTAATCGAGGAATTTTCTGCCATTTTTCCTCACAGAGCTATATTTCCAGGCTGTCTGGCAGGCATTTCATCTTTTAGATAATGTTCCTTTGCAGATAAGTGGAGGTTTTGCTTTGCAAATCTGCCCAGGAGAACAGTGATAAGTTCTTAAGACTAATTTTAGTTTTCTTTTGAGGTATTTACTTGTTTTCACTATAAAAGATTTTCTTTTTCATATATTTTTCTAACAACTGTTATGTGTGAAGTCAGAAAAAAGAATTTAAACTGGGAATGCATTCAAGGATGATTGAAAAACACACCTGCTACATTCTAGTGGTTAACGCATCTGGCATTGGGCGATGTTCCCAAGTATAATGTCTATCTTGATGATGTAGTGATAAACTCTGATAAGTGGACTGATCATATATCCATCCTAAAGTCAGAGTTCCAGTGGCTGATCCAGGCATCTTTATGCTCAACCTCACCTATAGACAGGTCCATAAGGTGGATTCAAAGATCACTAGTGGCAGTTTCTGGTAATGACCAGATACCATTGGTGCTTTTTTAAACTTCTCTGTGATGTCGCCCCTTTGATCAGATTCTCATCCAGGAAATGCATGTTCCAGAAATACCACATTTTGCAGCTTAATTTTAATCTTAGTAATATTTTGTAAACACAGCTACACTACAACTGTGCCAAATGATTTCAGCTGATGAAAGCCCTCCCTCTCTCTGCCCAGTGGCAGTCTGTTCCCCAAAAGGTCATTTAGACTTGAATCAGCAGCATGTTTTGGGCTGAAAATACTCTGTTGTTGGACCATCTCCTTTCTGCCGTGGTAGTTTGCCATATTTCCATGAGTTACCTGTTTGTATTGGATGCATGCAGCAGCATTTTGTTGGATAACAGCTGTGGGCCCCAGTAATTGTCCTTGACGGTATGAGAGAAAGCTGTTTCAACTGGTGGAGATCGGGGTCATGCTGGCCATGTCAATCAAGTGACTTGACCCAACCAGGCCGAGATGGATCACCCAGTGACAGAGTCAGAATAAACTGACTCTTCTGTAATAGCCTGTCACCATACCATTTTCTAGGTGACAGAACACATTTAGAAGATTGGTCAAAGGCTCAGCCCTTGATAGTAGTTGATTGATTTTGGCAGAAAGAAAGAGGAAGAAGCACAACAAAATATTTTTGCAGACAGAAAGACTTGAATTTTATGTTTAACATTTTCTACTGTTGAATTATGGATTTTTTCCCCCTTTGTTTTTATTTATTTTAGATCCCATAGCTCCAAAAATATTTATATCAATATTTCCTATGTTTTGTATCATGTTTTTTAGCCATGCTGTGCCAATGACAAAAAAAAAGTCTATATACACACTGTAGACTGTGCCACTATTTTCCTTCTCTGGCACACAAACTGACATAAGCTGATTTTAGCGCAAGTGCTACTGGAACCGATAAGCACGATTGATACGCGGGGAGACTAGCAATTACAAGGAATTGAAGTACTGGTTCTTGATTTTCATCCTTAGTCAACATATGTCAATATCAAGTCATCAAAGAATTCTATTCAATTAAAATGTAAAATGTCTTTATTCTCATGGCATGGTCATATTTAAGCTAAAAAATTCAAGCATGTTTTGTGACACAAGCCTTCAAAAAACAGGGTTCATGAAAACATGGTGTTTCAGCTGTTTTGTTGTTAATTAAATTTTACTGGTGCACTAGAAGGACAAAAAAACAGAAAAGGAATGATTTTACTGAGGGATTTTTTCCTTGCTCATCTTTTCTGACTGTTTTTTCACTAGTTTTGCATTTGGCTATGGTTAGTGTCACTACTGGTAGCATGAGGTAATACCTGGACTCTACAGAGGTTGCACAGGTACCCCAAAGTATGTCTCAAGACAGTCTTAAGAGCATGGAGGAAATTCTAGGTGAGAGGCAGTTACTCTAGGTGAGCCAAACAGCACTAGAAAAAGTCCTTAAATCATCAGCAGGACCGGTATCTGCTTCTTTTTGCAAGGAGTAACAGGATGAGCACTACCAGAGCCCTACAAAATGACTTCCAGCAGGCCGCTGGTGTGAATGTTTTAGGATTAGGGTACACATAACAGAAATTAAATGGTTTGGAGAAGCGGTGGCGAACATTATGCTGCCTGTAACATCATTTAGTATAACCGTTTTGGTGGTTGGTTAGTAGTAGTCTGGGGAGGCATATCTATGGTGGGATGCACAGACCTCTACAGGCTAGGCAACAGCGCCCTGACTCCCATTAGGTATGGGAATGGACCCATTGTCAGACGGTACGGTGGTGAAGTGGGTCCTGGATTCCTTGTGTTGCACAACAATGCCCGACCTAATTTGGTGAGAGTGTGCAGGCAGTTCCTGGAGGATTAAGGAATTGATACCATTGACTGGCTCCCATGCTTGCCTGACCTAAATCCAATGGGACACCCCTGGGACATTATTGTTTTGGTCAATCCGATTCTCTCAGGTTACACCTAAGACCGTCCAGGAGCTCAGTGATGCCCTGGTCCAGAACTGGGAGAAAATCCCTCAGGACACCATCCATCATTTTGTTAGGAGCATTCCCCAAATTGTCAGATATGCATGAAATATGATAACTTTGGTGAATTTTTAACTTTCCGTGGATTGCCATGAACATGCCAAACCATTCTAATTTCTCTGATACTTTTTGGTTTATGACCAAATACCTGCAAAACTGATAACAATCTCATCATTAAATTTTCTTCAGTGCTAATTAATAATAATTATTAGTATGTCTGCAGAATCAACTGATATGGTTGATGTGCATCCGCTAAATGTGAGCATCCAGGATCCTGGGATTAGCATTTAGCTCACAGCATTGTTTCAAAGATGTTAGTATGGTTGTAGTTGTTGTTTATTGGAATAATAAGAGAAATAGTTTGCATGTAAACATCACTAAGTTATGCAAAATAAGAGGTTTTTGGAAGCAGGATTCATGAATCAAAGTGAATTGTAAAAATAAATAAAGAAATCACAATGAAAAGTTTGATTTCTCCATTTATTGCATCTTTTGTTTTAGTACCATTATCCTACCATCAATAATATTCCTGCACGGAGCCTAAATAATGTTGTTTTTACAGCTCTGTAGATACAGCAGCACAAGTCTCAGATACATCTGCTTTATCTACTTCATGTGACCATTTCTCTGTTTAGGATATCATTACTGGGACAGGGGCACAGGGAGCGATCAGTATGTGGGTGCAGGTGACCTCCTCTCTTCCTGGACTGATTGTTAGTTGATGGATCCTGTTTGAGAGAGGAGTGAGCAGTGATAAGAGTCAGTGAGAGTGCACCGGCACCACAGATAGAATGACCTGCCACAAAGAAATCTGTGGGGGGGGCAAGAAATCCTGCAACAAGATACGCTGCTTTTTTAATAATGTTCAAAGATGGAAGCGAGGAGATATTTTCACTGAGCTGCTAACCATGAACAGAAACACTCACCTCACTCACTGACATTCACTCTACTATTAATGTCTTATCTTGAGTCAATAGGGATTCAATATGTGGATATTGCATTGTGTATGTGTGTTTCTATGTGTGTGGCGAGACAAAGGCTGCTTGTTTACAGTTTTTCTGAACAGGATCTAGTTACAGTTATGTTCCTGCCACCATGGCAAAGGAGGAAACATGTATCACTTTGTGGCACTGTCTTCTTTGGCAGTCGGTGGAGTGAGAGATCACAACATAATTTCCAGGCAGGAAGGAACATGCTGGTGGAACATGCGTGAAGCAGAAGGCCACTGAACAGGCGTGAACATTAACACAAACACTGCCAGTCAAAATGACTGATTACCTTGGAGGACGTGCTGTGAAAAGTCAATTCAGCACTCAAACCCCCCTCTATCCTCCAGCCTTTACATTCTGGCCCACCACAACCTCTCCCTGGGGTATTCAAAATGTACAATCATTAAAATACTACTAGTGGTTGGCCTTTATTGTAATTTCTAAGTCATGTGGTTTGAAACTCCTTGTGCCTAAGCTGTTGCCATTAGTCTCCCACTGCCACACCTACAAGAATTGATGCATTTTGTTTTAAATGTTCCTGAATCTATTCTGGTGCACCACTGTGATGTTAAATTGATTTTACACAGACTCAGATCTGTGTAAGCTAAAAAAAATGCAGTGTGGAAAGAATGCCATATCTCCAAAGGAGCATCAGTAGAGCACATAAATAATGTAGAAGATTCAGGAAATGACATCATACTTTCTGTATTTTTGAGCACTTAGATGAATGAAAACCTAATGAAGTTAAACAATGGAGCATTTTTTGGCGTCAGTGCTTTAGCAGTGTCTCTGCTACTTTAAGTGCTCACATACCAGTTGAGTCTCCCTCCCTGTGGACTTGGGCTTGGCTTCTGTTTGCTCTCTGTATTTATAGTCTATTTTCTGCCAGCGGAGGACTAGCTGTCCTCAAACTGCCCTTCACGTGTGCAGAAACAGTAGTCTGTCCCATAGTGCCAGCACATAGCCACAGCTGATATATCACATTATTCTTTGTAAACTCCCTCACACTTAGAAATAACAAACAATAGTGTGCACCACCCTACGGATTGGGGTTGACAAATGTAAACTGCACCAACAGGTTTCTTTACATACAAGGAGCTGTAGCAGAGGTTAGACTGTTTACTAGAAAATATTATTTAATGATTTGTCTTTTCTTTGCTTTTTTGATCTATTAACACGTTCCTTTAAAACACTCATTGTTTGTTTTAGACTCAAATTAATTTCTTCAGATGTGTTTCTTAGTCATACATATTGCAGCATTGTCAAGAAACGCCTCAACTGTGCATATGGCCTTTCTCAGTAGTTGTTTGCCTAAAGCCCTTTCCCACTGACCATGTCAGACGGCCTTCTGTGGATCATGAGCCTTTGACAGGAGAATAGATTGCATGTATTATTTCACAGGAAAAAAAACAGCAGTCTATTGCCTGAGGGTTTGGTTGCCTATCAATGTCCTTCACGACTGTTGGAGAGCAGATGCGACACACTTTCTTCTGTCAACATGAACAAGAAGAATGTCGCTCAGGCCTCAACTGGAAGCGTACAGTAAACAGAATCTGCAGGCTGGGGCTGCTTTTACATTTACAGTGTATCTAAGATATGAAATGAACGATAGATGGGATAGAGACAGATTGGTGTTACATTACCTTAGATATCAGCCAGTTATTTCATATATGCTCTTAAAACTTGAATTTAATTTTCCTCTTATGCAGGGAACCTATTTAGACAAAAATGTGCCTTTTATTTACAAGATGCTCCTCTACATCTCCACCCACATCCATCCTCTCTCTTGCAATGTGACAGGTGTAATCATGGACCAGGACAACATTTTATGGAGGCTTCTTTAATAACCACCAGAACTGTTTGACCTCTGCGAGTCCCCAAAAGGCACCGCCTCCCGCAGCCATCCCCCAACCTCAGCATCAGGACCCGGTTGACTGTCCCCTCGCATCACCCTCCCTCCCCTTTCCCCAGACAGTCCCCTAGCCTCCATCCTCCCATGCTGACATGCTCAAATGCTCCAGTAATGTCTTGTAGGTCTAAAGGTCATGCCTGACCTGTCACGGTGGATTGGGCCACAGACATAACAGCGCTCTTGGGTGGGTGGGGGCATAGAGAGACGTGCCTGTCTCCCTGCCAGTCATTTCTCAACACTTGAAAATTGAGTAACCACATGTCACATGTAGAGTTAAAATTTGGTGTCACTATTTTGCGTTTGACACCGGAAGCACATAGTTTAGTGTTGGACATTGTCCATAGAAAATAATTAAACTTTTAATAAATTGCAGTAAACGTTGAGGCCACCCATTCCCTCACAGACAGGTGTTGTTTTGATTGATTTCTTTTGGAAACCTGAAGAGACCAGAATAAAGATTAAGTGGGTGATGGAAACCTGCTGCATGGGGGACGTTTAAATAAGATCGATTAAAGTGTGCTGACATTGATGCTGTGCTGAGTTGTGTTGCTTTTGGAGAGGAAGTAGGGATCAAAGCTAAGGAGGCAGGAAGTTCTTTGTGTAGCTCTGATTGGTCATTACACCATACGCACCTTTTTGTGGGTGTGTCTGTGGGTGTGTAACATGACTGCCAGTCATGTGTCATGTTTTTGTTGCAGATGAAATATTAATACAACAGTGTTAATAAAAATAATTATTTCATTTTGGGTCATTAAGAGGAGCCAAAAAGTCAACAAGTGTCTTGTGAGCTCCATTACTTGTTAGATTTTATGTGTACTTTACAGCTGTGCTATGATTACTTGCATTTATTTCTTTGCTTTACAATGATAGCTGTTAAATTATCAGAGAATATCTGTTTAATCCCAACAAGAAATGCTGTTACTCATTATTGCCATGATTACGAGCAGTAACTTGTGACACAGGCCTTAGATGTTGCCATGGAGAGCTGCACAAGGCAGTGACCCTCCTAGTCAGTACAATAAAGCCAGGTCTTGGTAGAACAGTCAGGGCCTAAGAAACTCAGCAGGAACAGTGATGCTACATGCAGGCAGGATGCATTTCTGATTGTATGTGTTCTCTTTCAGTGTATATCTCCATTTGTGTTTCTTTGTACATGTCAAGGACCCCCAGTGATGGATAGGGATGTTTCTGTTTCCTCTGGACGCTCCTGACAGGCCATCCATCCTTGAACAATTTGGCAGTGCCCTCAGAACACAAAAAGGCTGAGAAAAAAAGATGGGCCACACAACTGACAGTTGCCTTAATGAAAGACTCATCGGAGGCTCCAGGCAGCCATGAGACAAGTGGTTTCACTGTCTTGGAAGGATGGAAGAATAACACGCTGTCAGGTATGGGTGGTCATTGAAGCAGGAGGACATTATGAGATTAGTAGGCAACAAGTTTTGGGTGGCAGAGCTCTGGTCAAGCGAGGCTGCTTTGGAGATATAGCCTAGTCTGAGGGTTATTGGTAATGGAGACGTCTCATTTAATACGGCAGGGACAGATAAGATTTGCAATAGATTGATACCAACAGCACAAATTTTATGTAGAAATAGTTTCAGTGTAGTTACTACTTAAAGTTACATTTAGTAAGCTGAATTTGAATCGGTGATTATTATGTTGTTTCGTTGAGCTTTAGTCAGTATTAATGTTATCCTTTTAATAGAAACTTGTTAGATTATAAGATTACTGCCATTAAAATGTAATTGGTACTGTCTGAAAAAAATTAACTTAGAGTACTATAAGGTCCTCCCTGTGGCCTCAGTCCCCAGTTCCTGTATCTGGCCCTCTGTGGCAGAGTGGACACCTTTTTCTCATTCATGTGTGTGTGTGACTTAAGCATAGAAAAAAAGTGCTTGGATGAATGAGTGTGAATGGGTGAATGCAGCATGTTGCATAAAGCACTTTAAGTGCTCCAGGAGAGAAAAGTGTTTTATAAGAATCAATCCATTTACCATTTACCACACTGCCTGTAAATGTTAAAGGAAATGGAATTAGCACTTATATTAGGATTGTGGAAGGTCACATGCACATGTTCACAAATTGAAAAGAAGAGAGAGAGAGAGAGTAGGGGTGACAGAAACTTGGACTAGCGTCTGAAAGCTAACGTACACTTTTCATCACCTTAGTGCAAAACTATCCAAATACTTTTGCAATGTAAACACTGTCCTCTCTGCCTTCTGGCTACCTGACCTGAATTACCTAACCCTACATTTTTCTAGTCTGCAGCTGTATGCCAAGGAGTCATGGGGAGAGAGCAAGACTGCAAATACATCATTAAATTTTCTTTTTCACATTTATTTATCTATTTTAGCATGATCAGGTTTATTATTTGGAAAATGAACTAAATAATTGAT